>PVJD01014467.1:0-28968 GCA_004026545.1 Mormoops blainvillei
AGTGGTCTGGGTTTGCCAAGACAGTCCCAATAAGTTGTAAAAGACAGCTTAATTTTTTTCTTGTACCTCTTACTACCAAGTAAAAAATACTATACTTCATGTGCCACTTTCAATTTTGGGCCATTTGAAAAAGCAATTCTTTGTGCGTTACCAGGCCCTAGTGGAGACTGAGCACCTGCCATGAGCCATTGAGTGACTATGGACCTGAGCTGCCAGTCAAAAGTAGGGCATTATGGCATGCATCAAATCATAAGACTGGACAGACATAGAAGCAATGTATCGTATAAAAGAAATCATAGATTTTGGATTCTATATGAAGAGGGACAAAGGGCACAGTTACATGAACTGGTAGTCCTGACTCTCACTCTGTCTGTCTCTGTTGTACCATTGCCTCCTCCTCAACTTATACTTGTAGCCTAATGGGGAGGGGATTCTTAAGACCAACTGACATAGGAGGAAAGAACCTGGACATTATTTATAGGTGGATAAGCTCAGCATGATGGTGCTAATTGAAAATGGAGCTCTCGCTGTACCCCCACCCCCACAGGGGTGACTGTGGGGCTGTGAGAAAGAGAAATCCTCTCAGTGGGCAGGCAGTACATTGGTTTCTCAATGTGCATCGAGACAGAGACGGCCTGAGATATGGCTAACCACAGACTCCTGGCAGCGGTAAGTGGCTCGGCTAAGTGGTCAGAAGCCTAAAAGAAGCAAGATTGGAAGGCAAGAGTCAAGGAAGTTAGGAGATGAGGAGTGAGAACAGTGTGTAAGATCTTTGGGTCTCATTAAATTTCACCGGAGAGCACCTACCACAGCCTCTTCAATAGTCCCCTGAACGCCATAGTAACAAAGGTCTGGTCTACGCACCTGGGTCCAACAGCACGAGCTTCTCCTCGCCAAGGCTGATCTGGCCACTGCCACGGATGAATGCCTGGGTTTCCAGCCAAAGACATCATAGTCAAGCTCTTGACGTGATAGCATCACTCAAGGAGAACAGCCTTCTACCTGGTGCCAGGTGTATTTATTCAGATCCCTTCACCCTAGTGGAGGCAGCAATTTGTTCCTATAAGAATTGATGCCGACTCTGAATATGAGATTCCCCTCCCTGGCTGTCAGCATCACCATCCAAGGGCCTACAGAATTTACCAACATAGAGCATATATTATATTGCCCCAGATAAGGGACCTATTTTAGCATAAAAGTGGTGTACCATTGGGTACATGACTAGAGAAATCACTGATTCTACTATGTAGTACATCGCCTGGAAGTTGACAGCCTAATAGAAGGATGAAAGACTTATTAAGGACTCTCCTAAGGTGTTGCCTTGGGCACAGCACTCAATGGCATTGCATGTAGTTTTTAGGATGCGTTATATGCATTGAACCAATGACCAGAACATGATCTGGCTCCCCAGTAGCTAGACCACACGAATCCTGGAACCAAGGGGGTAAAAAAGGATTAGTCATTCTCACCATTAGTCCCAGTGACCCACTTGAGAAATATATATTTCTCACCCTGAAGCCTTATAATTATTGGATAAGATTTTTGGGGGCAAAGGGGAATGCTTGTTCCAGGAGGATTCTTCTGAACTTGATGTTACAACTGCTGCCTACACATTTTAGCTTCTTGAGCCAGTGGACCGTAAGTCCACTGAATACTATGAGGCGCTGGGGTGCTGCTCCCCAGTGGGGTAAGAAAGGAACCTGTCTGGATCTCATGGGACACTCGTGCTTCATGCCCCGTAGTAAGTATAAATGGGACATCCTACCAACTTGACCCAGTAGGGGCAAGGGAATTAAGGCCTCATTCTCAGAGGTGAAGGGGAAAGTCCTGGCTGATGATGAGGGGAGTCCGAAGTGAGTGTGGGGGAAAGAGATGATGTATTACGACAATGATTTGGGGACTAGTTGCAGCTGCGAGGACTGTAGCTTGGTCCTGACTCACTTGTATTAAGTCTCCTGCAAAGGTAACTGCTAGACATGGGCGGTGTAAAGAGTAAACTGAATTGGACATCTATCAAGCCTCATGCTTTACATCCCTTTGGCCTGCCTTTATTACTGTGTCTTTTGCTGCAGTGACCAGCTTCATGCAGATATAACCTTCTAGTACCTTTCTTGAGCTGCACCTCATTTCTCACTTTCTGCCTGAGGGCCTCGCTGAAGCCACTCTGTGAGACGACTGCTAAATCATTCTGGCACTTGCTAGAAGTAAGAGGGAATTCATATTCCATGTGGCAATCTTGACCAATGGGAGTAAGGAGCTAGTGAATAAAAAGCGCTTCCCTCTTTCTTCCTACAATAGCCAATTCTGAGGTATGTTCCACACGACTCCTTAGAGGGTCCCAGGGAGACCGAGCTCAGTTGCTTATGGCAGTGACCAGCTCAATAAAAAACCTTGTGTTGGCTTTTCCTCCTTCTCTGCTTTGTTCTTTGTAGGTCCTCACTCCTGTTCCCTGGATCTCTTCCTCAAATAAACTGTTGCATGCAAGCTCCCATTTCCTGACTCCTCTTTCTGGCTAAGACACAGGGGCTACTTGGGGAAAATAGAGAAGGGTGTGGGTGCAGATATGGGTGAAGACAGAGAGAGGTGCAGAAAGGTATCCACGGGAAATGTGATCATTTAGACTGGATCCTATTTTTGTAAAATGACATAGATATGGGCATGTGCGCAAAACCTGATGCCTGCGAAAACGGCCACCAGAATATTAGTGCCGTTATCTTAGGACAGTAAAGTATATTTTATTATATTTTTAAATTTTAAAATTATGGTATTTTTGTAAGTTGTTTGAATTATTTGCAAAGAATAGGTGATATTTACATATTATAACCAGAAAACACTGTAAGAAGGGGATTATACCAGGTAGAGAAAAAATGTAAACCTTCAGGCTGAGGTGGGATTTCTCTCCCCACACATCTGTTCATGAAGAAATCCCTTCTTCCCGAAGCAAAAACCCAAATTCTTTTCAGCATAATCAGCTCACTGCAAATAAAAATTCCAAAGTATGACCAGAGCCTGTTAGATCCACAGCAGGAACCAGACTTCAATTTGAATTCAGCTGGGTTTTCCGGCTATACAATGCATACACACTGCCTGCCAACCTCGTTGAAAGCAGATGAATCAAACCTCAACGTGCAGGAAAAGAAAAAGAGAGTCCTGAGTTCACAGGGATTTGGTATTGTCTCAAAATTCTCACGTGTGCGAGATAGCAAGGAGAGCTGAACAGGCTCATAGATTACAAAGGCTGAGGTGGGTCCTCTGAGAAGTGACGCCTTCCATTTATTGTCTTTTTCCTCCGTTGGCAAAAAGTCAGCACATGGGATCTTAACCCCATCTGAGTCTAAAGGCCACAGTCCAGCCCACAATTTCAAGTGTCTTTTTCAAAAGTGTCTTTGCCCCCGGCCAGCGTGGCTCGGTTTGTTGAAGCGTTGTCCTGTGGACCGAGAGGCTGAGGGTCAGATTCCTGCTCGGGGCACCTGCCCGCGATGTGGGCTTCCTGCTCGATGTTTCTCACATCGTGTTTCTTTCTCTCCCCTTGTCTTCCTCTCTCTCTAAAAACAATGCCAAAATGTCCTTGGGTGAGAATTAAAAAAAAATAATAATAAAAAAATAAAATTGTCCCAAACGCCATTATGCTTAATTTATCAGTTAACCAGGCCCTTGGCACGACAGTGAGAAGGAAATGAGGCTGTGCCTTTCGGGGGTGACAGAAGCCTGGAGCCTCTTTTTAGAACTAGAAATTGAATTTTGGAAGACACAGTTTCTAATTTGAAGAGTAGATAGTCAGACCCTCAAAGAGGAAACCTGGGGAGAAGACAAGTAGGAAAGATTTTGAAATGTGTCCCAGGATGAAGAACGTTGGCGAGGTCAATTCCAAAATCCTGAGTTGCCAGCAGCTTCCTGTGTTATGAAATCCTGGCTTCAGAGTTGGAGGGAATTTCCCTTTGGAAAAACGGAATGAAAGCTGACACTTGGCGCCTGATTCAACAATCCAGAAGAAAAAGCAGTTCCCTGCAAACATCAATTTAGGCACTTAAAAGCATTAGGAGCATCTATTTTTCAGCCTTAAAACCAATGTTTTTACCACTCAGTGGCTATTAAGGTATAAGCATTATTATTCCTTATTGAAAACCATAATTTACAAGTCAAACCTCTCAGATTTCATCGTTACCTTTCTCTGTCCCCCAACTCTGGGTTTTCCTTAAGCCTCACGTTCACTGCCATCCCCACTCAGGCTTCATTCCTTTTTCCCTTAAAAGAAGCCTTAAAGCTTCTTTTTGCTCTGTCAAGAAAATGTTCTCAAGGCCATGAACCTGCTTCAACAAGACATTTGGAGAGTACTGGAATAGTGTGCCTGAATGCCTCGCAGTTAGCTGCCTCTAGGATAAATCTTCCCTCCCCTCTCTGCTGGCTACCTAGGGGGTCTATCCCAGGTCTGGAAGCAGCTGGCCACCCAGGCCAGGGGGGCTGGAGGCTTCGATCTATATAATATTTAAGTGTTATTTAAATATTTGTACACTCCAGAAATCTTCTGGGGTTCTGGAAATGATCTCTATCTTGGTTAGGGTTGTGGTTACTAAGTCTATAACGTATGAAAATAAATAAGCTTTATATACTTGATTGTATATAAGGTATATGTCAATAAAAAGTAAAAAAATATATATCTTCAAAATATGCATGGATTAACAGCCCTCAAACAGTCCTCCTTGTGACTTTGGACTTGAAAACGTGAAATAGAGGTCATTGTGATTTTGAGGGACATTGAACCCCACTAAGGTAGCATACGTTTTGAATCAACAGGAGTTTTGCTTAGTTTTTGCATCTAGTGACTCCAAAAACATTCACTTTTTCTAGGAGAAAATTAGGACTTAGAGAAGAAATGGACCTTTTATCACATGACACTGTGACAGGAGGCAGCCATCTCCATTTAGTTAATTAGTTTTTTTCCTTTTACAGTGACATTTCATTTATAGTTGACAGTACCCTGGAATGCGGTTCAGTTTCAAAATTGGAAATGCTCAATTCTTGAGTGATTCGTGGTCGGCTCCTACTGTCAGGATCCTCTCCTGGGAGGCCACACTGGGCAGCCTGCCTGACACTGCTGTTGACCTGGCGGCTCTTGGCTGGGGCTGGCTGGCTGGAAGGATGCAGTCCCTGACCCCATTCCACACGGCGAGGATCCTGCCTGCACGTCGCTTCTGCTCCTCCAATGCTGGGCTCTTGAAAGAGAACAAGACACTCTGCAAACCGCTGGCCAGTGTCTGTTTATGACTCGGAATAGTCTGCTTTTATTATATTAAATTAGCCTCTCTCCGGGCAATGTGTGCAAACTGTTTGCCCCTCAGGGCTTCCATTCCTTTTCACATGTACAATGAGGGAGCTGGTTAGAACCAATGGATAAGAGACTGGGAGACGAGTGAGACTCGCTAGGTGGGTTTAGCCCAAACAGGAGAACAGGTGCTGGAGCAAACATTTTTCAAGGCGTTGGCTTAGAGATTGTCAGTTCTTAGGTTTTTTTTAGTCATGAAGAACATGTTTTTAAAAATACATGCCTGGTGCAACTCTTCTTCAGCCTCCATCTGACGGATTGACATTTGGAATACGCTAGCCTTGCAATTAGGTGCTCTAATATGTCTGTAACCTATCTGTTCCTACCCCTTCACTCCGCCTTAAATCATCCTTCCTGTTAGAATAAAGGAAACCATCTTTTGGTTATTTTTAAAATTTTTTAAAAAGTGATTTTAACTACAAGAAATTGCAAAAATAATACAAAAGTTCCTCTGTAACCTTCACCCAGCTCATCTCTCCTCCATGACAACATTTTATGTAACCGTCATCACTGGCTATTATTCCACAAGGTTAACCTCCTCCCCACCCCTTAACCCTAGCACCCTCCGCCCCGACCCCAGCACTCAGTCTCAGAATCTGAAAGAGCCCAAGATCAAAGAGCAGCACATCTGCAATGCAAAAGTAAGGAGCTAAGACTAAAACTCATTTGCTGGTTCCTAATCCAGAGTTTGCTGTGTGATCCAGATTCTCAAGAAGGTTAAAAAAAAAAATCCCTAAATGAAGACCCATGGTTTATTTATTTAAAGTAGGGGCAGTGAATGACTCATGAATTTCTTCATTTGCTTATTATTCTTCCTTGCCGTGGAGATGGATGGGTGAATCGATTTATCTCTCTGCCTCCATGTGTCTCTCCACTATGCAAGGAAAATGAATAAGTTAGGGAAGGCACTCAAGTGTGGTAGAAAGAGGATGTAGCCAAGCCTTGGGAAACCAAAACTTAGCCCTAGTTCTGTCGAAAGAGCGAACTTGGTAAGTCATTCTCTAAGCCCTCATTTTCTCCTTTGAAAAATGAGGAAGAGAGGCTGGGTAGGGGTGCGGTCGGAGGTTCGAAGTGTATGTATCTATGGCAATGGGCATGGCTGGTGGGCTCCCTAGGGAGCCTACTCTGAGAAGGGGGTTAGTATGCAGGCTGCTTGTTAAGGAAGAGCTGTGGGAGCAATATCTTAGAAGAAAGGGCCCTGGCTAGTGTGGCTCAGTAGACGGAGCGATGGTCTGCCAACTGGAAAGGTCACCAGTTTGATTCCCAGTCAGGGCACAGGCCTCGGCTGTGGGCCAGGTCCCCAGCTGGGGGCATGTGAGAGGCAACCAATTGATGTTTCTCCCGCACAGTGATGTTTCTCTCCCTCTCTGTCTCTCCCTTTCCATCTTCCTGAAAATAAATAAATAAAATATTGAAAAGAAGAAGAAGAAGAAGGAGGAGGAGGAGGAGGAGGAGGAGGAGAAGAAAGGGGTTGAAGTACAATTGGGCAGAGGGAGAAATCGAGGTCTGGTAAAACCCTTGACAGCGTGAATGAATAGTTCTGGAGCTAGAATGCCCCTTGGCACAGTATCAGTAGGGGTGCAAGAGCCAGGTCTTTTTACTCCACATCTGCCAGTGTGGGCTGCCCCAGGACGGCCAGGACCCTGGCAAGATAGCTTTCTGCAGCCTGAGACAATTCTTCCCAATGACACTCCCAACTGCTGGGTCTTCACTGAAGAGCTAGTCATTTGGGAGGCTCATCAGTGCCCATCATAATTTGAAAGCATAAAGTTCTGTTCATTAATAGAATAATAGGGATAATAGGATATTAACATTCACAGGGATATTAGAGATAATGCCAATCAACCTCTTCATTGAACAGAGGAGGAAAACAAAGGGTTATATGACTTGCTCAAGGTTACACAGTCAGGTCATAGCAGACCAAATCCTTGTCCTTGCCTTTGTTCTTTCCAAAACAGAACAGCTCACATGCCATGTGCCACTGGACTCTCCCCAGGAGCGTAGAGGACCAGGCAGTCTGCACGCTGTCCCGAGGCTGCCACAGCTAGCAGCAGCCACAGCCAACGAGGCCCGAATCCATGTTGGTGCTTCTAACAACTCTCCTACTGCCAGTACCTTCAGCCTTTCAAAGAAACTGGCACTCATCCTCTGGCTCTCTGTGAGCCTCTCCAGGGAATTTTCTTCAAGTTGATCTTTCCACCTTGGTGGTTGGTTAAAAGGGGGAAGGTTAAAAATACATTAGGACTAGGCCCAGCGGCAAAGGCACCTCGGTACCTTCCATGGAGGAAATGCATCAATTCATCATCCAAAGTTGGATTGGCAGAGCGCAGACCAAGCTTGAGAGGATCGGGGACTGGCATTTTCTCCTGGATTTGCGCGATTCATCTGCAAGCATAGCTTGGCCTGTCTGAGAGGCCCACAAGCTTTGTGCTGAGAGCCACTCTCTGTAACTGGCAGCACTTGGGGCGGAGGCTTGAAATCAGGGGGAAAGGGAGCCAGAAACAGTTCCATTTTGTAAGAACTGTGTCTTATCTTGTTCTATTCACAGTAGAAAAGAAAACATCAGCTCCAGAGCCAATTCTATTTCTCTGGGTAATCCATCTCTGTACAGCTGCTCCCTGCAAATCTCTCTTGCATTAGGTTTCCGGGCTTCAGCTAATGCACACACTGTATTCCTTGGAAATTTAATAAGAGCCTGACGTGTCTTTTATAATTCGTGTTTCTGTGTCTTATCTCCACATAATGCGTTAATATGGAAATTAATTTAGTGCTCATCAGATAGCAGAGTGAATTGTCAAGGTGTAGGTTCCTTTTAGCCTGTTGAAAGATCTCCCCACCTCCCCGTCTTTCACAGCTGAATACTTAATATTATCCAAACAGGGGAAAATTAACTTACTGCAAATACATAGGAACTACTTTACAGCAGAAGGGATTCCTTAGCTTCTCGAGCCTGGATCCAGCCTGGCCCTCCTGCCCAGTCTCTTTCCCCATCACTCCCACCTGTGTCCCACCTGGGTACCCTCAAGAAGTTTCCTAAATGCTCACACTTTTTCTAAGTCTCTGTCCCTTGTATATGCTGGTCCCTTTGCCTGAGCCACCCTTGCTTGCCTTCTTTACCCGGGAAACATCTGCTGCACCTTTTAAGGCTCCTAAAATGCCACTTTCTTCAAAGGACTGGGGTTGGGGCTCCTCCAGCACTGGGGAGGGGGGCAGGACCACACCCCTGCAGGTGGGCAGATCAGAAGTTGCCTAGGGAGCTGAGATTCTGATGCATGTGCCTTCTCTCCGCGGAGAGAATTGCTGCAAGGGAGACCTGCTCTTGCTTATGGGGGGTTGCCCTTGGTCAGGGCTGCTTTTTTGGAGTGTGTGCTTTTATTTGGCCCCTACTGAAGGGGTTGTCAGCAATTCCTGTGTGGGGACCTGGTCTGTCATCCTTGGTTTCCAGCACTTTGCAGGTCTAGCAGAAGGGCAGCTTGTAGGCGTCTTCCTTGAGAAATACGTGAAAGAAAGAGTGAAACAATAAAATATGAACCGGAAGTAAATTTGTCTCTAAGAGAAAATAGCTAGAAAATTATTTTTCCCCTGATTTAGAAGACTTTAACTTTTTAAAGAATAGATGCCTTTCTCTTTAAAAGAAGAGTAAAAATTAAAAAAAGCAAAAGATGATTCATGACAGAAGCAAGACAGAATTTTTCATGGCTCTGAAAAAATAAGAAAACTGAAATCACTCCCCTTGGATCCAAAATGCATGTGTGACCCAAGTGCTCTCTCCCTTTGAGGGTTCCTGTCCAGGGTGTGTCCCCGCCTTATGCCCTAAGTTCCTGGGATAGACTGGCAACCTATGACCCTGAACTGAAATAAGCAGCTTATAAAATAATTATTTTGTTTGTTTATATTAATCTTTATTAAAATGCATGTAGATCTTACATTTATTTCATTACTTAATATTAGACGTGGTTTGAGTCTGTATTTAGAAGTTTGGTGATGTTTTTGTGACCAGAAAGATGCTGTAGAAACTTAACGTTTGTTTATATCAATTAGCCTATGGTTAAATTGGTTTTGTTATATGTCATTTAAATGAAGACTTGCTGTATTCAATTCAAGGGGCATTCAGAGAGGAGCTGGGGCTGCTGTGAGAGCTGTGTGTTGCTCGGAATAAAAAGTGGAGTCACACAGGATCTAAGCCCTAAAATGATTTCAATCAGTAGAACAGTGTTTCTCAAACATTTTGGCCCTGATTCACAGTAAGAAATACCTTTTTAAAGAAACTTACATTTAATTTTGGTAAAACTGACATGTAGAATTTGCCATCTTCATTATTTTTAAGTGTACAGTTTAGTAATGTTAAGTACAGTCGTCCCCCGTTATCTGGGGCAATACATTCCAAGACCCCCAGTAGATGCCTGAAACTGTGGTGAGTGTGTGTTTCACACACACACTCCCATATACTGTATTGTTTCCTATACAGACATATGCATTATGGCTTCTCCTTGGCATATCTGAATTGCCAGCCAACATCACTACTTTTGCATTTTGGGGCTGTTATTAAGTCAAATAAGGATGACTTAAATGCAAGCAATATGATACCAAGACAGTCCATCTAATAACTAAGATGGTTACTAAGTGAGTAAGGAACATGTGGCATATACAGCACAGGTACATTGGCCAAAGGGATAATTCATGTTCAAGGCAGGATGGAGTGGGATGGCAGGACACTTCATCATGCTACTTAGAATTGTGTACAACTTAAAGTTATGAATTCCTGCCCTGACTAGTATGGTTCAGTTGGCTGGGTGTCATCCACAAAGCGAAAGGTTGTTGGTTCGATTCCCCATCAGGGCACATGCCTAGGCTGCTAGTTCCATCCCCAGTCAGGGCGCACACAAGAGGCAACTGATGAATGTTTCTATCTTGTGTGTATGTTTCTCTCCCTCTCTTTCTCCCTCCCTCCCTTCTCTTCTCTCTGAAGATAAATAAATAAAGTCTTAAAAAAAATAAAAGCTATGAATTCTTTATCTCTGGAGTTTTTATTTTAATATTTTCAGAATATGGTCGACCATGGGTAACTGAAACCATGGACAACAAAACCACGAATAAGGCAGGGGACGATTGTACTTCACATTGTTGTGTAATGGCTCTCCAGAATTCTTCATCTGGTAAAGTTGAAACTCTAAACCCATTAAAAAATAACTCCCCAGCAGAACTAGTTTTTATGTTACAACTAAGCATGTGCACTTGTGTACATACACACACACACCCTACTGATACAAAAATCTCATCAGTCAATACTGGCTCTTACTACATGGGACACACCACTTTCTTTTATTCTATCATACCTCCATTCTTTCTATTCTATTCTGTTCTGTTCTGTTCTGTTCTATTCTATTCTATTCTATTCCATTCTATTCTATTCTATTCCATTCCATTCCATTCCATTCCCTTTATTTTTGAAAATATTAATCAAGATCCAAAGATGTATTTCAGGGCACTTTGGGTGGTTCCACACCTGAGCTTTGACATGCTCTACTGCGGAATGCAGACACGATCACAGATAGCCACTTTGCAAGGCAGAGTCAGGTTTGAAGCACAAGGCAGAGGAAGGTAGAAAGTTCTGGTAGATTTATAAGAGGGAGGGAATCTGTCAAATCAGAAAGATCAGAAAAACTCACCTGGGAGGAGGTTGCTGTCAGAAATCAGCCTCCAAGTCTCAGTGAAATTTCAACTGTGAGTGGGGGATAAGGAGGAGAGGCTATAGGTTAAAAGGAGGATGTTCCAGAAAAGTGAAAGAGCAAGTGTGACCTTGACTGCACAACTTACTGAGTGAACTTGTGCCTCCCTTTCCTTACCCGTAAATGGGGATAGTAATAGCATTTGCCTCTTAGTAACCAGAGGATTAAATGAATTAACCCATAGAAAGAACTGACTGGTGCATAGGATACAAGCCATGCTAATGTAACGGGGTGCAGGGTGAGGGGTGACCCTGGGAAAAAAGAGAAAACCCCTACAAACCTTCTTTGGGGGATGGGGGAGAGCAGAGATGACAGGATTAAGATACTTCGCATGTCTACAGCCACTTGATAACTAGTTTAATAGCTGTGTTAATAGTTGTGCTGCCACCTCAGCGCAAGGTGGGCGTGACTTTAAGGGTGTATCCTGACTCATGATGTAGCCAGAGGAGGTGGTTCCCCCTGGATCACTGAGTCACTCTTGCCTGGACTGGGGATGGAGACAAGAGAATATAAACAATACAGGAGAACTGACAAGTGTCGCTCATTGTGGGAGGAGTCAGAAAAAGGCCATGTAGGAGTTTCCAGGTCAGGATTTAAGTGGGGGTGGGGGGACAGCCATGAGGAGATCGGGCCATGTAGCTTGGAAAGGAGTAAACCCATGATGGAGGGGTGTAGAAGAGCCATGCTACCAGTAATGAGATAGTAACCATGTAGGCTGTAGGAGCTGGTCCACCATGGGCTAGTAAGAAAGTAGGGAGTCGCTTTGATCCTGCCCACTCTAGTGGACTCCATATCCATCAAGGACCCTTCCTTGCAAGACACTGACCTGCTGTCTTGCAGACCCACACTGTATCTGGACTCTTGAGACTTATGCATTTCTTGGACTTCACCATGCTCTGGTGTAACACAGTACATGTATTCCTGGACTATTACATGGAGGCTGATGACAACGTACCCCCGATCCTGAAAGAGAGGGCTGCTGTGTGAAGATGGAGGCTTTGGTACTTTCCAGATAGACTGAAAAACTGTTTGCACAGCTGTCTGAAGATAAGAATATGGGGGACTATTGGGTTTGCTTTTGGCTTATAGCCTTTTGGGGAAGTGCTAGGTTTTATGGGAAAGGAGGGCTCTGAGCATAACTGCTCTGAGTTTCCCCAAGGGAGCTTGGGGTATTGTAAATAAAGACCTGTTCCTTCCAGCATTAATTGTTGGGTCATTCACCAGGGCTACCCATGGATGAGACCCGGTCTGCTCGGTTACACTAGTGCATTACTATATTTTATTATTCATACCTGGCTTATAAGGCCACTTATCTAGATGCTCCACTTATTTACAACATGGTTGAGAAGAACAAAATGGAAGATGCCTTCCACAAAGAAGCTCTCAAAAAGCTATGGAGTTACTGATGTGGATTTAATAGACTGTTGTCTATGGTATAGTAAATAGCAAAGTAGTAAAAAAAGGCAATAATAATAATAACTGGCATTTACCGAATGTCCCAGGATGGCATTAAGCCTTCACGTGGTTACCTTAATCTAATCTGTAGTTACAGTCAGTAGCACAGCCATCCGACCTAAGCCCTGGACCTCCTGGTCTATCTGGCCTAACTGGCCTACCTCAGGGACACTTTCTCCTCCGCAAGAAGCACATTGGTGGAAAGTAAGGGAGTCCATTAGGTAGAAAGATGTCTTTTTAAATCTAGATGGACTGGGGAGGCCATCCCGCGGAAGCCGACAGGCCCTTTTGAAGCAACAACTGAGGTAGAGCCCTGCTCCTGTAGCCACCAGTGGCTCTTTGACCCAGACTTGACAGCTGACCTGAAAATTTCCTGCCGCTGAGCCCGGTTCTGTTAACTGTGGAAACCCCAGGCTCCAAATTGTTTACCTGCCTATTTCCTGGTGGCCGACCTAGGCAGCTCCACCGAGCTCCGTCTTTGATGGCACTGACCTCCTGACCCAGCTGGTGAGTTACTCTGTTTGCGGTCTTCATCCTTCATATTCAGCTGTGTGACAGCTAACCTAAAACCTGGCAGGGAACACTCTTACTCTTACTCAAAAGACTGCCTCCCAGGCTTTCACTCAGAGCTGCTAATTCTTGCGTAAGGTATGCTTTTGATCAGTCCAAACAGTTGGCTTTCTATCAAGTATCAAATTAAAAGGGATGGTTGATATCAAAGGTAAACTTCACTGGCCCAGATTAACATTTTTCTAGGTGTTTCTGTGAGGGTGTTTTCCAGGTGACATTAACATTTGACTCTGTGAGCTCAGTAAAGCAGATTGCCCTCCCCACTGTGGGCCTTAATCATCCAAAGTGTTGAGGGCTGAGGCGGAGGAAGGAGAAGTTCACCCTTTTGCTTTCTGGCTGCCTGCTGAGCTGGGGCATTGGTCTGCTCCTTCCCCTGGACTGGGATTCCCACTATCAGATCCCCTGCTTCTCCGGCCTTCGGACTCAGACGGAACTGTACCAACAGCTTTCTTGGGCCTCAGACTTGTACGCAGCTGCTTGTGGGACTGCCTAGCCTCCATAAACATGTGAGCCTATTCCTTGGAATAACCCCGTTTCTATATATTATATTCGATTGGCTCTGTTTCTCTGGAGAAGCTTGACTAATTAATATAAGGCATGTGTTTGAGGGGAGGTACTAAAGGTGGGTAACCTGACTACAAGACAGTGAAGGGAGAAGAAACAGACATTATACATAGTAAGTGCATGTGCACGGAAAACATAGCACCTGCAGCCATTTGGGGACATAACCGATCTACACGGCTTTGCAGTTCACTGAACACGGTATATGACAAATGACAGGCAACCTACAAGCAGAAGAAAACCCTGAATTCTCAAGGGGCTAGTCACTGATGGGCTGCAGCAGCAGGCCTAAGTGGAAAGAGAGAGGGTAACACAGAAGAGCTGTGAGCCAGCCCCAATCCCACCACTTGCTGGCCTTGTGACCTTTAGCAAGTCGCCGTCCCTCCGAGCCCCAGTTCCACACTTACCAAATGGGGATGAGGTGGGTAATAATAGCAGAACACCTGCTACCATGTTCTTGTGAAGACAAGATAATACAAATAGAAAGTCCTCTGTGAGTTTAAAAACACTAAGTAAATGTTTGAGTTTAATTATTCAACTCAATGTTTAAGGAAAAGAATGTGTGCAATAACATTTAAAAATAGTTCTCTTCAATATTATGTGAAGTTTGTGATATATATAGGGGTGGCGGGGGAGAGGGAGAGAGAACTGAAAAGTTCCAGTGATAATAAAGGCAGAAGTGATCCTGGTGTCACCTGTGTGTGTATTTCCTCATTTATTCATTCACTCAATTGCTGAGTACCTACCACTGGGCAGACCCTGAGCTAGTTGCTGAGTTTGCCTGGGTTTGAATCTATTTTCTGGCTTGTTGCCATTGGGTGTGTTTTTCAATTCCTCCAAAAATCAGTTTCCTCCTGTGTTGAATGGGAAAAAATAATGATAATTACCTCTTAGAATTGTTGTGAACATTAAACGAGATAACACATCTAAAGTAGGATTTCTGCCCTTGATATAGGTAACAGTTTAGGCTGGATAGTTCAGTTTCGGGGGCTGTCCTATTCATTGCAGGATGTCTGCATCCTTGGACAACAATGAGTCTGGGGGCGGGGGTGGGTAGGGGGCAGCTGACGTGCCTCTGGTTGGGAAGCCCTGGTCTAGAGGCCTTAGAGCAGTGCCTGGCACATGTCGAATGCTCAATCTATGTTAGCTTTTATAATTTGCATATAGGAAAAGTACACAGAAAGACCTAGGATTCAAATCCTGCTGTTGTCGTTGGCTGTGGGACCTCGTCTTGGGAAAATTAATGAGTGCATGTATACCTGGGTTTCTCCATCTGTAAAAAATGTTATCTCACATAGCTTATTTAGTGGATCTTAAATAAAATAATATATTCTGTTTTAATAATGGATATCCATGTAAGTTGCACATAAGAGCATCTAAGATAATGCTTGCATCTTTAATGGAGGGGTTGACAAGAAACAGCCCATGGGCCAAATCTGGCCTGTCCTCAGTTTTTGTATAATACACAAGCCAAAATGACATAAACAAAATTTTTAAAACATTGAATTGAAATTCACATAATATAAAATGAGCAATTAACCATTTTAAAGTGTACAATTCAGTGACAATTGCTGTTTAAATTTTTAATGGTTAAAAAAATCAAAAGAATATTTTCCGATATGTAAAAAGTATATGACATTCAGATTTTAGTGTCCAAAAATAAAGTTTTGTTGGAACACAACACCCCCCGTCCCATGGCTCCTTTCTTGCTACGGCCTCAGAGGGAAGTAGTTGTGATGGAGGCTGTATGGTCTAGAAAGCCTAACATATTTACTTTCTGGCCTTTTATAGAAAAATTTGGCTGACTCCTGACTTAAGGAATGTGAGTGGGAAAGGGGCTATAAAACAAACCTGACAAGCTCAGGGAGGGCACAAAGCAGGCCTGACAAGTTCAGTGTCTGGAAAGAAAACACACAGGATGGGCTGATCACAAATTAGTTACTGGGCAGGTCATGGTGGGCAGTAAGGTCCCAGGCCTTCGGCTTCCTTAGCAAAGGTCAGCCTTGATCTTAAGTGAGCCCTGTCCATTGTTTCTGCACTACCAGGGTGACATACCTTTGAAAGGTCAGAGTAATTTTCTTTTCTAAATTCCTCAGAGGTATAGCGATAGGCTCTAGAGCAACAGACCACAGAACCCCTCATTGTTCTCTTGTTCCCCACACACCATCTCTTATGTGCTGTAAATGCTCATTATTAACTAGCCTATACCCACCAGTGCAAAATGAGTACGTTTCTTCATTTTGCTTTTTATGCAATCCTAGAGATTTCCATGCATTGCTTTCTCCCACTTCCTTAATCTGTCACCTGTGGATCTCATGTACGTTCCTTACATTTTCTCTTTGATTCTAAATGCACACAACTCTCATCCTACAGAGCATTTCCTTAGTCTGTCGAGGTCTTGCTTCTGGTCATGTTCTCAAAAACTCGGCTCAGATAAACTTTTATAAAATTTTTCTACAGGTTTGGACACTCTTTTATCAACACTTGTTGGACTGAACCCTTAACCTGTGGAATCCAACGCTATCTCTGGGTAGCTAGTGTCAAAATTTAGTTTCATTCTTGGGCACCGTGCTGGCATTCCAGAATTGTTTGTTGGTCCCTCCTCCCACTGGGATGTGGGTCTCAGAACATCAATTCAGTTGGCGTCAGTGAAGTGGAATTTGCTTGAAAGGGCCTCACTCACAGAAACATGTGGGTTTTGGAGAGGAAGGATAAAGGCATTCCATGGTCCAGGGACTCAAAGGTCCAAGACCCACTGTGGGCTCTTGATATCACACAGAAAAGAATTCAAACACTAGTGAGAGTAGAGTTTAAAGTGGAAGTGAGTTTATTAGTGGAGCAGTGAGACAGAGAATGGACTACTCCATAGATAGAGCAGCTCCCCTTTAATGGAATTTGCTTCCTTTATTGAGGTTCATTTTATCAGGGGGTAGGGTATTCAGTGAGGAGAAGGAATCTTCAGGATCTTCCCAGGAAAGGGGTGGAGACGCCTCAGAGGAGCTCTGTTGGCCACTTTGTGTCCTTATATGGGTTTTCTATTTCTGATCATGGCCGTGCAGGGTGTGTCATTTAGCATGGTGATGTATTACAATGAGCATATAGTGAGGCTAGGGGTTTCTGTTAGGTGTAATTAGTTGCCATGTTGGATAAAGCTGGTTTCTACCAGTTTTAAGTCATAAATCCAGTGGGGGGAAGTGGCCTTCCTTCCTCTTGACAGCTCCAGTTGCTTTTTATCAATTGCAGTTGTTCTACCACGTACCTTTTCTTGAGCGGAGGTATAGGAACACTTGATCCCTACGTGGCCACCTAGTCATCTACAGTATGAAACTGCAGCTGTGCTGTGATCAGTCACTAAAGGTAAAAGTTATCAATGGAACTTTAAAACGGTAGTAGAACCGTCTCCCAAGAATTTGGCTCAATGGTTATAGAAGTAAATGAAAAATAAGAAGCATGCTAAATATGTGATTCTCTGGTTATTGTTATCTGTAACAGACAAAAAGAAAGTGAAATAAAATGATGGGTCGAGCTTTGATGCCGAACTAACCTTAGATTTTGGCTGATCTGAGCTTCAGCCATCAGTCTCTAAGCAACAGAGAGTACCTCTAAGACCTTTGGTCACCAAGAAGGTAGTTAATGGAGGGGGAGGGCAAAACCAAACAACAAAAGAAACCAGGGGATATGGTGGGAAGGAACTGGCTCATTACATGGATCGGTATCACTGGTTTCCTGAAGAACCTTTACTAAAATTGTTGGTTAGAGTAACCAACTTGAGAGCCACGTCCTTGGTCTTGAATGCTGCAGAGTGGAAGAGGACATTTGGGTTGGTGCAGAATCCACAGGTCACTATTGAACAATCACAGGTGGTTGTACATGGTCCAGACACACAGAAGGTTACTCCTGAGGTAACAGCCAGCCTGTCAGACTGGATATAAGCCACTATCTTGTCTATTTATCCTGAGAAGGAGAACTGTCCCCAGTGAATACCAAGTGGAATATACCTGATGAAGCAGCTGATAATGCCTTGTAAGTAGGTCATGTGGGACTGGCTTTATGATGACTGGGATAGATATGTACCCACCCAGTATGCCCTTTACCCAGGTCATGGCAAATGCTGTGATTAAGGGGGCCCCTGTTTCATGGGCACCTCATGTAATTTTATTGCTACAGAATAGAGCAACAGATTGATAAGCCTTATCAGATTTGCTATCTCAGCTTCTCCTTATGGGTCTTACTGATACCAAAACTATTAAAGTAATTAAGAAAGTGGGGGAGGGGACACAGAGAGAGTGAAGTGATTTCACACAGCAGAGTAGAAGTCTTCAGATGGTTATTGAAGAATGTGATGGCTCAAGCAGCATTGATGGAGTTGAAACAAAGGTGCTGATACAACACTATCAGAGATTGGGTGGGCCAATGGAACCCTCTGGTGGTCCTCCCACATTAAAGAGCCCCAAACAAATCCATTCAATTTATCCCAGTTTGGAGGAATTTAAAAAGCCAGGGGGTGAAGGTTATGGTGAGGAATCTGACCAGAAATCCCCTGGAGTGATGGTTTGGCAGGTTAATGAAGGTAAAGGTTGATGTAGAAGCCAGGGTCTCTGGCAGCACCCTCAGCCAGGGACCCCAGACTATATGCACATGGTCAGGGGGAGGAGAACACGCTTTTCTGAGAATCCTTGAAATAGGATCCCATTGTACCGTGATTACTAAATCTGTTGGTGAAGTCTTAACAGGGCTAAGGTTAAATGGGAAGATATGGAAATGCAACAGCTGGGGGGATTAAGGTGAACATTTGGATGAAAATTGGGGTGTTCGAACAGATTTTGTGTCAGGTGGAGGCCTCTCCTTTACTTAAATGTATCATTGGGACGGACATTGTGTTTGAATGGTGAAAGCTCCCCCTGCCTCATCAGGCAATACGGAAGGTATGTAAGTCCTCTCCCAGGCCAGTTTTCATCGGACGTACTCAATGGGAAACAGTACAACTGCCTCAGCCCAGACAGGTGGTGGACTTGAAGCAGCACAGGAAACCTGGTGGACAAAAAGAGATTACCAGTTCAATTAATTACATGCTAGAAGCTGGAGTGCTGGGCCAATGAATTGGCTGGACAATAGCCCAGTGTGGCCTATGAGAAAGGTGGATGGCTCATGGAGACAGGCAGTAGCCTCTCGAGACTTAAATAAAGTTGTACCACCCATAGCCTCAGCAGCTCTGGACATGGTTTCAACCAAACAGAAAGTACAGCAGGCTGAAGGAGACCGGTGCTCCATGCCCTTGCAAATGCTTTTCTTTGGTCTCTCGATCTCGGAAATGAGCCAACCGCAATCAGCCTTCCTGGGGAAAGGATCCTAATGTACTTTATCGTGCTGCCACTGGGTTCTCTGAGCTTACCGGCTTATTATCAAAACGCAGTCGAAAGGGATTTGGCCTTGACGCAGGTCTCAAGTGTAATAATACATTGGATGATGACGTTATGATAATATCGGAAACCGAAGAGGCAGGCTAAGGTTGATTTTAGTGCAATGGCGACAAACATGACCAACTGGGGCTGATTAAAAGCCCGGCAATCGTCCAAGGGCCGACCTAAACAGTAAAATTCTGAGGAATAACCTTGGCAGGAGCTAGCCGGGGTATCCCACGGGCTAAAAATAAACCGCTGTCACTGCCTACCCCTAGGACCAAACAAGAAGCCCTGTGTTTGGTTAGTTTATTTAGATTTTGGAGAATGCATATTCCACATCTGGGAATACTGAAAGACCACACAAAAGAACGCTGTATTGGAGCGGGGACGTGAACAAAAGCAGGCCATGTCTAGATTACAAAAGGCGGCGGCTCTCTCAATGCCTTTGGGCCCTTAAGATCGCCACTCAGACATGATTTTGGAAGGGCCTGCTACCAGACCCCATGCACACTGGAGCTTTGGGCAAAAGCCCATGAGTGCCTCTCAAGAGGGATTGATAGGGTTTTGGACCAGTAAATTCCCAGATGCTGCCACCTGTACACACCATTTGAGAGGCAATTATTAACCTGCTATTGAGCATTAATTGAGACTGCCTCAAGGACTGAAGGATATTAAATGATCGTGAAACCTGAGATAGCCATAATGTCTTGGGTGATGTTGGAGAAGCATTCCAACGAGGAAGGCCATACTCAGAAGAGTTTCATAATAAAATGGAAATGGAGCCTGGGCAAATGCTAGGAGATGCCCCGTGTAAACACTAGCAGGGCACCTGTTTTCCCCCAGGACCAACTTTGGAGCCACCCAAGGAGCTGCCAGAACCAACTGTCATGTGGACAACATCTTATGAATAGCTCTTGATTGAACAACAAAATGCTGTTTGGTATGTGGATGGCAGTTCCATGATGAATGGACATTATCATCTTTGGAAAACTGCATTAAGACTAGTGGATTGCAAGACTCTGATTGAAGAAGGTAAGGATACATTGGCCCAGTGTGCTGAATTGTATGCCATCTTTCTAGTTGTGATGGAACGATTGAGCAGTGGTAAACCCCCTGCATTTGGGCTTTTACTGACTCATGGACAGCAGCCAATGGCCTGACAATATGGTCAGGCAGGAGGGCAATGGAAACCTGGCGTATTAAAGGTGTGTGCATATGGGCTATGACCCTACAGAAATTTGAGAGGTGCATTCAACTAGGACATGTCGACACCTATCAGAAAAACACCCTTCCCAGTTTGGAAGATGATTGGAATCAACAGCAGATGGCCCCATGCGCTCGCTTGAAGTGAACATGGACCTGGGTCCATGAAGCGAATGGACATGGGGTACTGCAGCAATGGAGAGATGGGCCAAATCTAGACATTGTCCTCTTTCACCCTCTGAGGTACAAAATGTCAATGGTAACAGTTCTGTCTGTCAATAAAATAAAGAGAGGCTGCGGATGGCTGTTTGGCAGATTCCCTGGTCGGGGGTGGGGGGGCCCTGAACAGAGCTGGTGAGTGTTCAGCTGTGATAAGGTAGCTTTGAATAGAAAAGAATTAATATATGACATAAGGAAAGTGTACCCATTAGTTTTATATTAAAAGACAATGATCCAAAAACTGGTGGAGCACAAACAGATCAGACAAATGACTTCAAGGTTCTTTATAATCAGATCGGGAAAGTCTCTCTCCCTCTCTTCCAACCAGGGAAAAAAACATTGGCTATCAAAGATGGATAATCTACACCAAATCCATTTGACGGTAAAAACTGTTACTCTCAGCTCCTGTTTGGGGGCTATCATATAGCTTTTTGTATTTTCCTTTTAATCTTTTGATACAAGATGGAAAAGTGGGACTTTTAACCTGATTAGGGTTTCCCTGAACACGAGACTTTCATTGGTAAAAGAAGGACAGATCTAGGCAAACTAGTTTGGTCACTCCAATTGCCTTCTAGGAGCCCACCAACTCTGCTGCCTTAAAAGAGGGAGAAAGCTCATTATAAGTTCCTCCAAGTTAAAAGTCCACAAGAGGAATTGTTCATAACCTCACACCTTAAAGATGACTCTTTCCTAAACTTCATCCAATAAATTCTTCTACTTTAAAACCCAGAGCATTGGAAAAACCAACATCCTAGGAAGCCTCTAAAACTTTCATATGTTGTCCCTATATTTAGCCAGGACTTAGGGTGTCTTGTCAACTTTCCTTAGCCACTTCTAAAAACACTCTTTCCCCTTTCACCTACCAATCCTACATCCCGTCAGAGACAGAACTGATGGCACAGTTTTCTTACACTTCAGCTACTGAATCAATGTTGTTTATTTTGTCTACTATCTGGTCACACGATTATTGCTATAATAACTGAAGAAAAGCAATCAGCCATCGTGTTATTAAGTGACTTCAAACCATCCCTGAGTCCTTCATGAAGGAACGTACCTTCCTTCGTCCTTGGCCTGTGTTGTGTATTGAATTGAGATTTACTTTGTAATTAAATATAGCGACGTACTGCAGAACATGGTATATGCGGACTGGATCTTCATATCTGGGCAAACTTGAGCGCAAAACTAACAACAACTAAGTTACAAGTACTGTCCAGCTTGGATATGACCCTTGCTGAAGTCCCATCTGTCTGTGCACAGCTACCCTAATGAGGTAGGGAATCAGCTTACAGCACCTTCTGCTAAAAGCAAAGTTAAGTCGCCTGTGTGGCCACTTTGATGCTCTAACACCTGTGTTCAAAGTAAGCAGAAGAGATGTCAAGCCCTTCATTAGTAACCTCTTTGAACAGGTGTCTTATGTCTGACCCAGAGTCCACATACCTCTAGACACCTAGAGAAGATGTCAAGGAATTTAACTCTGATGGCAGACAAGTGTAATGCTTCGTCGAGAACCTATTGCACCTTAATGCATATCTCAGCCCTATTTATCCCATAGTTCCTCATTCTACCGCCATCCTTTGCAGGATCCCAGATCACTGTTGTTTTACCTGGCCAATGCATTATTTTCCCTCTCCAGTATATTCCCGTTCCCAATACCTCTTGCTTTCTCTACCATGACCAATAGCCCACATCAATTACACAGATGGGATTGGTCAGAGAATTGCTTGTGCTATTGCAGCCACTAACGCTGCTTCTCTCAAGGACCATCAATTTCTTCTTGCCACCTGCCAACCATAAAACAACTATATGACTTAAAGAACGAGGCCACCGATTAGAAAAAGGCCATCAGGAAAACAGCATTTTACCTGCTTTATCCTGTTTACAGACTGTTTACATCCATGCCATCATCCCATAACTCCTATGTCCCTTCTATCAGTCAATATATCAGTTGGAGGGGACACCTGGGAAACCAAAGGGAACAGAACAAAGCAGAGCCGCCCGTGTGTGCCTGGATTATCCAACACGGCATCTTGTCATTGTTCGTGCTTGCTGCTTGCAGTGCAAGGGAGCTGGTCCAGGACCCTTCCAGGGCTTAACCAGGAACTGGATGTTTTTCGCCAACTAGCAAATTAAACGTATCGCCCTTCTCTGATCAAGTGGTAACCCCAAGTCCTAGTTAGATTATGCTTATTTTCTGGAGGATCCAAAATTTTCATTGGGAGAGTTGTTTCCAGACTTTCGTATGCATGAGGACCAACTGAAGGGCTTGTTAAAACGCAGGTTCTGGGCCACCCCTTCAATTTCTTCTTCAGTAGGTCTGGAGTGTGGCCTCAGAATCTGCCCTCTAACAAATCCCCACGTGATGCTGATGCTGTCAGTCTGGTGACTAAACTGAGAACTGTTGCCCTAGAAGAAAGCAGACTGTATTACTGTGCCAAAATATTGCTCCAAAATACATTTTTCAACATAGCCTCAGATTAAATTTCCAATTTTAGGGGATAAGTTTTTTAATTTTTGTGTAAAGCCCTAAACATTAAACGCTAATCTATAAGCTTGAAAAGCTTTGACAAGGTAGAGAACAAAAATTATACATTAGGGAAGAATTAAGTAGACATTTCAATGGAGACGTTAAATGGCCCAAGGCTTCCCCAGTTATGATAATGAACATGTAGCTGTGCAGCCGGAGAGCTCAGTCCACGTAAAATTGTGAGGGAATGGAGCAGGGTGGTTCCTACTTACAGTCCAGCTGTTTTCCTCGAACACCTGGAACTGCAGTTGGAAAACTATGGCCCCCAGGCCAAACCTGGCCTGCCGCCTCTTTTCGTAATGGCCTGCAGGCAAAAAATGATTCTTATATTTGTAGTTTTTTTAAAAGCCTTTTCCCTAAAGTTTAACTTTTATCTTTTATTTTTAAGTATATTTTATTGATTAGGCTGTTACAGTTGTCCCATTTTTTCCCTCCCCTTTATGCACCTCTGCCCTGTACCCACTTTCCCTCCAGCATTCCCCTCTTTTAGTTTATGTCCATGGGTCATGCGTATAAGTTCTTTGGCTCCTCCATTTCCTATACTCTTCTTAACCTCCCCTCTCTTTTTTGTATCTACCATTTATGCTTCTTATTCCCTGTACCTTTTCCCCCATTCTCCCCTCTCTCCTTCCCCACTGATAACCCTCCATGTGATCTCCATTTCTGTGATTCTGATCCTGTTCTAATTGTTTGCTTAGTTTGTTTTTGCTTTTGATTTTTAGGTTCGGTTGTTGATAGTTGTGAGTTTGTTGCCATTTTACTGTGCACGGTTTTGAACTTTTTCTTTTTCTTAAGTCCCTGTAACATTTCGTATAATAAGGACTTGGTGATGATGAACTCCTTTAACCTTACCTTATCTGGGGAGCACTTTATCTGCCCTTCCATTCTAAATGACAGTTTTGCTGGATAGAGTAATATTGGATGCAGGTCCTTGCCTTTCATCACTTTGAGTACTTCTTTCCAGCCCCTTCTTGCCTAGAAGGTTTCTTTTGAGAAATCATTTGACAGTCTTATGGGAACTCCTTTGTAGCTAACTCTCTCCTTTTCTTTTGCTGCTTTTGAGATTCTCTCCTTATCTTTAATCTTGGGTAATTTAATTATGATATGGTTTGGTGTGTTCCTCCTTGGGTCCAATTTCTTTGGGACTCTGTGAGCTTCCTGGACTTCCTGGAAGCCTATTTCCTTCACCAATAATGTTTTCCTTCATTATTTGTTCAAATAAGTTGTCAATTTCTTGCTCTTCCTCTTCTCCTTCTGGCATCTATGTGATTCGGATGTTGGAACATTTTAAGTTGTCCCAGAGGTTCCTAAGCCTCTCCTCATTTTTATGAATTCTTGTTTCTTCATTCTGTTCTGGTTGGATGTTTATTTCTTCCTTCTGTTCCAAATCGTTGCTTTGAGTCCTGGTTTCCTTCCCTTTACTGTTGGTTCCCCGTATATTTTTCTATATTTCACTTTGCATAGCCTTCACTTCTTCCTCTGTTTTGTGTCTGTACTCAGCCATTTCCGTGAGCATCCTGATTACCAGTGTTTTGAACTCTGCATCTGATAGGTTGGCTATCTCCTCATCGCTTAGTTCTTTTTCTGAAGTTTTGATCTGCTCTTTCATTTTTGCCGTATTTCTTTGTCTCTGTGTACTTGTTACACTGTAAGGGGTGTAGTCTTAGGTATTTGCCAGGGCAGGGCAACCCATTTCTCTGTGTTGTGGTGTTATATGTGGGGGAGGGGTCAGAGAGGGAACTATGCTGCTTTCTTGGCTCTCACCCTGCTTTTATTCACTTCCCCTGCTACCCACAAGCAAATTGGGCCTTTTTGGTGCTGATTCCCAGGCGGGTAGGCTCGTGTACATTCTAGGACCCCGTGGGTCTCTCCAACAGACTCTCCTGTGAGGCTGAGAGTTTCTCCTGCCACCACAACCCCCACAGGTTTTTATAGCCAGAGATTTTGAGGCTTTAATTTCCTGCACTGGAACTCTGGGTTGCATGGTCTGTCTTGCCCCCCAGTTGTTCCTCCTTCCTATCTGCACGTGAATGTGGGACTGCGTGGTCCTTCAGCCACTGCCTTGTCCACCGAGTCCTTCTCCTTGCTGCGTACCCTCTCTGCCCCGGCTGCTCATCTCTGTCCCACCTGCTGGTCTGGATGAATGTTTCTTCTTTAACTCCCTGGTTGTTGGACTTCCATACAGCTCATTTTTCTGGCAGTTCTGGTTGTTTTTTGTTTTTAAATTTGTTGTTGTCCTTCTTTTGGTTGTGGGAAGAAGTGAAGTGTATCTACCTATACCTCCATCTTGGCTGGAAGTCCAAGTTTGTATTTTTACATTTTTAAAAGGTCAAAAGAAAAAAATGACTATTTTATTAAATGTGAAAATTATATGAAGTCTGAACTTCATCATCCATAAAGTTTTACTGGAGGACAGCCATGCCCATTGTTTTTGTATTGTTTGTAGCAGATTTGAGAAGTTGCAACAGGGGCAATATGACCCATAAAGCCTTAAATAGTTACTTCGTGGTTCTTTGCAGAAAACATTTGCTGACCCCTCCTCTAGAAGGAAAGGGGGTTACTTTGTATCTTCCATTGAGTAAAAATTATGTAAAGCCTGCAAGGAAGAGGTAAGGAGCTCTTTGGAGCTGCAGGTTTATGATCCTTGGACTTGAAACATGGACAGGAAAATGCTGAGTTTCCATATTCCCATAGCATTATTAACCACTTTTACTTCGTTTACCGTTGCAGTTGGATATGTCTCCTTAAAAGAGCTTCCCTTTGCCCTCTTGCCATGCCCATATCTCAGAGTCTCTGCTCTTTTATTCACCTGCATCATCCATTCCCAATACCCTAGCAAAAGGTTTAGTAACCAGTCTCCTAAACCAAGCAACTGTGATGGGAAAATAAGTCAGTGCTGGCCTTACGTGTATTCCCCCCTTGATGATGGCGAGTCTTCTTTTCAAGGTCTTGCTATATATATTTCATTTTGGAACAATTCCATGGGTTGGGTGAAGTCCCCCAGAGAGAAACAGAGTTGGAGCAATGCCAGACAAGATGTTTCATACTGATTTGTCCAGTCACATATGGGTCCCACAAGCACAAGAGGGATGCAATTAGGTCAGTGGCAAAAATACAGCCTCACAGGATCCTATGACTGATTAGTAATGAACATATTGGATCAAAGAAAATTCCCCAAAGACACAAACATTCAAGAAAAGAAACACAGAGATTACTGAATACTGAATAAAAATGATGTTTTGTGATTGCAGAGTGTCAAGAATGACTGATAATTTGGAACACCCTTTCCAAGCAAACAATTATAAAATAATTAATTGAAAATATGAAGCATCCATTGATAAAGATGAAAGTACTTCTTTTTGAACATATCTCTAAATTCTGTGTACTTTTATAGCCAGGGAAAAAATTGGTGAATTCATTTGCATACAACAAAAATTACAAGTTAAAAATAAGAATTCTATTTTCCTACTAAACTCCTAAGCTCAAAAACTTTTAATCTGTTAACAAGAGAACACAAGCCAAGGAATAAAAATTCTTGGTCCTAGAAAAAGCATATATGTAGGTGTGGTTTGTTGTTTAAAAAGTCTTCTGTGGATTTCGTTTTTCTAAAATGTATTTTTCAAATAAGATGACTTTGTATACTATAAAAAACCTTTAAACTGCCAAAGGTTGTCCGAAAACATTTATATAATGAAAGCAGAAATTTTTAAATTTTGCTTTAATATTGAGAATGTGATTTATTGTTTTTCTCCATAGAGAAAGGAGTAATTGCATTATGTAAATATAATGTATTATGAGATTTCAATTGAAATGCATTATAATTGTATTATGCTAGTTACAATTGTAAAAAAAGGCATCATTTGTGAATTGGTGCTAGTAAAACCTTTAGTAACACCTAAAAAATATATACATCTAGAGAAATGTTTTCGGTTGGACATTTTGGATAAATTTTATTTTATTTGAATAGGTAATGCAGTTTCATGGTTCAATGAAATAAAAATAATCCAAAAAGGTATGCACTAAAACATTCACGCACTCTTTTTTCCATTCACTCCATTCATCTTGTTCCCCATAGACAGCCATTTAAATTAATTTCCTGTTTATCATCCTAGAGTTTGTTTTTGCAGATAAAAGCAAGAAAGAATGTTTATTCTTGTTTCTCTGCTTTTTGTCATGTAGAGAGTAGCATAGTAAAGACACTGTTAGATAATTTGCTTTCTTCACTTGCTATGTAGATCTTTCTTGGTTGTGCTCAGAGAGCCTCTGTTTTCTCTTTTAAGCTGGAGAGTCCTCCATTGGGTCGCTTTACCATGGCCTTCTCAATTGATCTCTTATAGCTGGACCCTGCTTGTTTCCAATATTTTTCTGCTGAGCCCTTCAGGATGGTTTGAAAGGTTTCCTCTGTAGGTTTTTATACATTTCCTGTTAAACCGCTGGGTTTGTTTATATAGTTTTTCTTTCTCTTGTTCTGAGTAAAATTTTAATGTGTGACATCTGTCACATTTTTCTGATATCTGTTTATTATACAGTGCAGTTTATTTTATCTGGTTCAACCTGGTCATTTTCTAATATTCTTTTTGAAAAACTGAGAAATAATTGACAAATACCCTTATGTTAGCTTAAGGTGTACTATATAATGATTCAATATTTGGATATGTAGATCACCACAATAAGGCTAGGTAACATCTGCCACCGTATATAGTGGCAAAAATTTTTTTCTTGTGAAGAGAACTTTTACAATCTACTTTCTAAGCAGCTTTCATATATATAAGATGGTATCATTAACTATAGTCATCAGGCTGTCTACATTACAGCCCCATGACATTCATTTTATAATGGAAAGTTTGTTCCTTTTGACTTCCTTCACCCATTTCTCCCACTCCCTGCCACCTGCCTCTGGCAAACACTAATCTCTTCTCTGGATTTATGAACTCAGTTTTGTTTTTTCTTTTGGACTCTGTATGTAAGCGAACTCTTATGGTATTTGCCTTACTCTGTCCGACTCATTTTAATTAGGGTAATGCCCTTGAGGTCCACCCATGTTAATGCAAATAGCATTTTCTTATCCATTCAGCTATTGATGAACCATTAAGTTGCTTCCATATCATGGCTGTTGTAAATAATGCTGCAATGACCGTAGCCATGCACGTATCTTTTCAGGTTAGTGTTTTAATTTCCTTCGGATAAAGACCCAGAAGCAGATTTGCTGGATCATGTGGTAGTTCTTGAGGCCTCTATAATTTCTTGAGGAAGCTTCATACCGTTTTCATAGTGGCTGCACCAATTTACAGTCTCACCAACTATGCACAGGGCTTTCCTTTTTTCTATATTCTTGGCAACATTTATTATTTCCTGTATTTTCAATAACAGCCATTCTAACAGGTATGAGGCAAGTACTCTTTGTGGTTTTGATTTGCATTTTCCTGATGATTAATGATGGTGAGCACCTTTCTGTTGGCCATCTATATGCCTTCTTCAGAAAAATGTGTTATTTAAATCTTCTGCACATTTTTAAATTGGATTTTTGTTTGTTTTGGCTAGTGAGCTATATGAATTATATAATATGAATCTATTTTGGGTATTAACCCCTTATCACATATATGATTTGCAAATATTTTCTCCCAGTTAGTAGGCTGCCTTTTCATTTTGTTAATAGTTTCCTGTGCTGTGGAGAAGCTTCTTATTTTTGTGTAGTCCCACTTGTTTATTTTTGCTTTTGTTGCCTTTGCTTTTGGTGACAGATCCAAAAAAAGTCATTTCCAAGGTTAATGTCAAGGAGTTTACCACCTGTGTTTTTCTGAATTTATGGTTGCAGGTCTTATGTTCAAGTCTTTATCCATTTTGAATTAATTTTTGTGTATGTTATAAGGTAGTGGTCCAGTCTTACCAACACCATCTATTGAAAAGACTGTACTTTCCCTATTGTGTATTCTTGGCTCTCTTGTAAATTAATTGACCATATATATATGGACTTAGGTTTGG
>PVJD01014468.1:0-28961 GCA_004026545.1 Mormoops blainvillei
GGCAAGAAGGGACTGGAAAGAAGTATTCAAAGTCATGAAAGACAAGGACCTACATCCAAGATTACTCTATCCAGCAAAGCTATCATTTAGAATGGAAGGGCAGATAAAGTGCTTCCCAGATAAGATAAAGTTAAGGGAGTTCATCATCACCAAACCCTTATTATATGAAATGTTAAAGGGACTTATCTAAAAAAAAAGATCAAAACTATGAACATGAAAATGACAACAAACTCACAACTATCAACAACTGAACCTAAAAAAAAGCAAACTAAACAAACAACTAGAAGAGGAAGAGAATCACAGAAATGGAGATCACACGGAGGGTTATCAGTGGGAAGGGAGAGAATGGAGGAAAAGGTACAGGGAATAAGCATAAATGGTAAGTACAAAATAGACCGGGAGAGGTTAAGAATAGTATAGGAAAGGGAGAAACCAAAGAACTTATATGTATGACCCATGGACATGAACTAAGAGAGGGACTCTATCAGGAGGGATAATGCAGGGCAGAGAGGAATAAAGGAGATAGAAAAATGGGACAACTGTAATAGCATAATCAATATAATATACTTTTAAAAAAGAAAAGCTAATATGGATTTTGAATTGGGTATCTAAATGGTGTAGTGACCTGATATAGTAATATTAGGTATAATTCATTGAGCGTTACTGTTTGCTAGTCACTGATCTGTTCTAAGAGACTTTCTAGAAAGCTATCTTTATCTAATTTAATCATTCAAGCAGGTTATGCAAAATATATTATTACAATACCCCATTTTGTAGGTGAGAGAGCTGAAACTAAGAGAGGTTAAGTAATTTGCCCAGAGTTATGCAGCTTATAAGTGGTAGAGCCACTCAACATATTCTGAATCTGAAGCCCCTCCTCTTTGCCTATAATTCCAGGCTTCTTGCCTACCACAGAGCTTTTCTCATTTACAGACTCTGGATCTTTGGCATACTCAGGGTGCACTTACCTCTCCAGTCCTAACCTGAATTATGATCTATTGCTGTTAAAGGTGTTTTATTGCAGGTTACCAAGGAGAAAGGCTTTGTCTTCCTTCTATTCTTTGTTCTACATTTGTTGAAACAATGGGCCCCATGGAAAGAGGCCCTTTCTTAGAAAAAAAATGTTATTTCTGCTCTCCTCACATACCACATTAATTATCCACTAAAGAAGAATCTGCTGAGACTTTTGACCTACTTGTCCCATCTTCTCCAAAAAAGGACACAGCATAGCAAGAGAAAGATTACATTATGAAGCTCAGTGCTCTCCTGCATACAATAGCTTGGAATAAAGGTTCAGTGTGCTGGGTATGAGTCCTGTCATAAGACAGCCATCAATAGGTAGAGTGTTTATGGAAATTAGATTGGAATGTACAAACAGGAATTATCATCTTGACTGTAAATATTGAGTGAACTCCCTTTTATATGTGGCCTTTCCTGTATACTTAATACTAGAAGGTCAGAGAGAGGTCCTCCATTAACCCGGTATGAATAGATAAATTACTCTGCATAAAGCTTTCTATTTGCAGCAGAAAATGGGATTGAATGATCATCACTGGGTAGTACAGGTAGCTAGATAATAGATCTCTCTATTATACCCACCTCTGGCTTCCACTTCTCCTGCTTCAAAACAGTGTGCTGGCAAACATCTTTTTGGACACTTAAGTACTATACCTAGAAACAAAAGCCAGGAAAGGCTCTTCAGAGGTTATTAGATTTCTGCCAGGCAGGGTCTAAGATAAAGTTGACAAACAGTAGTCGCCTGCCTATGCCATGCATGGAAGTGGCTGCCTAGAATATGAGAGGAATTATGAGACCACATATGGGCACTGCAGGAAAGAGGGCCAAGAATAGATTAGTGATGTCTGCCATGGACATGAAATTACATGTCTATAGTCTAGTTTCATTTTTGCCACTCTTCTTTAAGTTAGTAGTTCCTAAACCTGATTGCATACAAATTACTTGGAGCTTTAAAGAAATACTGGTGCCAGGGTTCCTCCCCAGACCAATTAAATTAGATTATCTGGAGGTGAGATTCAGGCATCTGAGCATCCAGGGTTGAGAACCACTGCTCTGTACCATCACAAACATACAGATGATTTAACTCAGTAGTTCTCAAATGGACTTTCCTCAACAAGGACCTGCCAGGCTGACTACATAAGAATGATCTCGGGAGCTTGTAAAATTGTGGATTTCTGGGACCAACTCCTAAATTTTTTTACTTGGAAGTATGGAGATAAGTCCCAAGAATCCTCTTAAACCTCATATGAACCACTGACCTAAGCTATTCTTCGTACCTCAGATTAATGACATCTTTGAGCAGAACCTTTTACTCTAGAGCAATGTATTTCAACACTGGCTGCACATTAGAGTTTCCTGGGAAACATTTTAAAAACACCAGTGCCTGGGGTCATCTCCAAATCTATTAAATCAGACGCCCTTGGGTGGAACATGGATGATTCTAATGTGCAGCTAAAACTGAGAATGACCGTTCTATGAAGTGTGATGCAGAAATCTCATTTAAGAACATCTGGTGGATTTCATTTCTCTTTGCCTATGGATTTCCTATGGATTTAGTCCCTGACTTTGTCTAGCATTTCACCTTGATGTTAGGTAGTAAAACTGCTTCTGTTTCCCAATTCTTGTTTACCCACTAGAATCTATCATTTACGGTGGTTATGCTGTTCTTAGTACTCTTCCTGGGCTTAGTAAACATTGGCTATAGTCACTCACTCATTTTTTCAAATAAGTAGCTACTGAACATATCAGAGTCTGTATAAAAATGTACGTTCTCTACCTCTATAAAGAAAGGTTTTCGATGACGGTTTAATTTTTTTTAGATAATGAAATAAAAATTGGGCAATTGATGTTTTTAAGAGACAGAGTCTTTGTAAAGATAAAGTTATTATTTAAAGCTAGATGTCTGTAAGGCCCCTTATTGTGAATTAGTATGAGCAAATAGCTTAACTCCCTATCCATCATTGGCTCTTGTGGAGAAGGAGAAAGCTTTTCTCAATCCTCTTAGAGCCCTTGGCTGGGCCTGAAAATTACACTAACAGATTAACAGGGGCAAAACATACAAGTGTATTTAATATAAGTTTTACATGACAAAAGAGCCTTCAAAAGGAAATTAAGACCTGAAAAATGATGACTTGTATATTTTTATCCTAGGTTTGATAAAAAGTGGGCACTAGTGGAGGAATATGATAGGTTAAAAAGCATGAGGTAAGTGTGGTAGACTAGAGGAAATTTAGCAAGGCCCCTTTGTTCATATTCTTCCTGGCATCCTTTGGTCTTCAGAGAAAAATATGTTACTTTCTTCCAGGTATAGGGAGGACACATATCACAGGAGGGTTTTATGACCTGTTTCAGAGGAAGAGTGGGGGAAAGTCAGGGTGACCTTTCCCGCTTCTGTTGTCTTCTCAAACTCCTTCAGTATAAAATACTGACTAGGCCAAGGTGCCATATTTGGGGGTAACATGTCCTGAATCCTATAGCCTTACCAGTCCCTTTTGAAGCAAATAGAAGAGATATTATTCCTTTCTTTTTGAAGCTTTGCCTTTATGTTTCTCTACCTTACATTAGTTGTATAATACAGACAGACAACTACAGGCAGCCTTGCAGGATGTTCACACCAGAAGCAGTGATATTTTCTGAGCCCAATATGAGTCCCCTTGATCCTCAAAATGCTTTTCAAAAATTACACCTATGTTATAACTTAGGTTCAAATTTCCTTCAGTAGCAATTAATGTATTTGATTTTAAAACTCCCTTTTGGCAAATTTCTGTCAGTATTTTTTTTTTTTTGTCAAATAGGCTTCCAATTTTTTGCTCTCTCCCTCCTCTTTCTGGCACCCCCATGATGTGAATGTTGTTGCACTTGAAGTTTTCCTAGAGGCTCCTTACACTATCCTCATTTTTTCTATTCTTTTTTCTTCTTTCTGTTCTGGTTGGTTGTTTTTTGCTTCCTTATATTCCAAATAGCTGATTTGATTCTTGGCTTAACCCACTCTACTAATGATTCCTTGTAAACTGTTCTTTATTTCAATTAGTGTATCCTTCATTGCTGACTGAAAACTTCCTTAACTTGGTGAAGGAAATAGACATACAAGTCTGGAAGACACAGAGTCCCAAACAAGATGAACCCAAATAAGCCCATATTAAGACACATATAATTAAAATGTCAAAGATTAAAGACAAAGATAGAACCTTAAAAGCAGTAAGAGAAAAGCAGTTAGTCACCTACTAGGGAACTCCCATAAGACTTCTAGCTGATTTCTCAAAAGAAACTTTGCAGCTACAAGGGATTGGTAAGAAATATTCAAAGTGATGAAAAGCAATGACATACCACCAAGGTTACTCTATCCAACAAATCTATCATTTAGAATTGAAGGCTAGAGAACTTCCCAGACAAGAAAAAGCTAAAGGAGTTCATCATCACCAAATCAGCATTATATGAAATGTTAAAGGATCTTCCTTAAGAAGAAGATCAAAAATATGAACAATAAAATGGCAATAAATACATATCTATCAACAATTGGATCTAAAAAACAAAATGAACAAACAAGCAGAACAGAAACAGAATCACAGATACAGAGAATGTTTTGATGGTTTCCAGATGGGAGAAGGTTGAGATGATGGCCGAAAAAGGTGAAAGTGTTAAGAAGTACAAATTGGTTGTTACAGAATTGTCACAAGGATGTGAAGGACAGCATAGGGAATATAGTAGTCAAAGAACATATATGCATGACCCTTAGATGTGAACAACAGTGTGGTGATTGCCTGAGGAAGTGGGGGGTCTGGGAAGAGGGGGATGAAGGAGAAAAAACTGGGACAACTGTAAGAATATAAACAATAAGATATAATTTAAAAAGATAATAAAATAAAAAATAAAAATTCACTCTTGTGATCCTTGTTTCTTTAAATATAAACAGAACTTATGCATTAAGTTCCTAATACCTACAATACTGTCAGGAAGGAAGAGCCATGACTGTCTTGGTAGAGAAAACACATGAAAGGAGAGGGATAAATAGGACTCCACAAAGAGAGCTTGAGGCTTAGAGGACTAACACCTCTTCTTAATAGAAATTGACTCTGCCTTGCACTTCCCATTTCAGGACTTCCTTGCAGAGGTAACCTGTTTTGAAAAGCAATGTGTGTCCTTTGAGAAGTAGTAAACTGGGACCTAGATATCCCTGTAGCCCCAGCGTGTGGCTTGGGGTAGTTGAGGGAATGATAGCCAATGAAAGTGTACCATCCTAGAAGTGCCATGGGAGGTTTTGGATGCAGGCCTGGACCCATCATAATGTATCCCAACGGCCAAACCTCTGGAGGACAGCCTAATCATCCTTGTAAACAAGACTATTTCCTTTCCCCCACCCATAGAAAACAGGACCTAACAAACCCCTTGCTGATGTGATGTCTCCATTCATGTGCTCTGAGAATAGACCACTGTGTTTTTACCAAAGAGCTGGTTAGCCAGTGAATAATCTCTTCCTATACATTTACACTCAGCTTGGAGTATCCTGGGATGTACTTATACTGAAGAAAGCTTAGATTAACATTGTGTCAGGAGATTTATCCATTTTAATTGTAAATATCACGAATAAACCCTCTTCTTCGGGGCCCAGATGTATGACTTTGGTTAAACATTTATACATCAGTTGGAATGCTTACTCCTAATTCTGGGGCTAGGTGTTGCATAATTGCATACTCCTCAACCACCTCCATTCTCATTCAGCATTCTACTGATATTTTCTTTCTGAAACATAAGTTGCAGAGGGAAGATGATGGGAAAATCTGGCTACCTGACTAAAGCTACTAATATTGGTGGGAGTTTACCATGAGCTAATAGAGTAACTAGGAAAATATTCTAGGTTTATTACCAGTATCATGGAATGAATGGGGGCCTCAGAATCAGGAAACCTGGATTCTATCCCCAACTCTGCTACAAATGAGCTGTGTGACCTTCTCTGGGCCTTAGTTTCCTCATCTGTAATATAAAATATATGAATTTGAATTTTTAAAACTTCCTCTGGCTCTTAATCTTCATGGAAGCATTCTATAAACCCTTTTGAAACTCGTACCCACTCCAATTGTACTATTTACTCTTCCTGGAGCAGTACAATCCAATAGAACTTTTTATAATGATGGAAAAGTTCTATATCTGTGGTGTCCATAAGGTGGTCTCTAGCTGCATGTAACTATGAGCATTTAACATATGGCTATTGTGGCTGAGAAACTGAATTTCAGATTTTATTTTATTAATTTAAATGTAATAACCACATGTAATTAGTAGCTACCATATAGGGCAGTGCAATGCTAGATGATTAGCAATGGCATTGGCTAGTTCCTTACAGAAGGCCATTATTTGTATTAAGGATGGGTTCTAATTTGGAGAAGATTAAAGAAGTGTTTGGTGAATGCTGTTCTGTAAGCAATGCTCTTACTCTGATGTGGAAGGTGGAATACAATTAAATATTCTTAGATGTGTTGAGGTTTTCAAAATGCACAAACCCTGAGTTCTTATTAATTCTGCTAAAAAGTAGAAGGGGTGGCAAGCCATTGAGCTAATTTCGTCTTTTTCTGTCTGATATGTTAATATGCTTTTAGTGGCACTATGGTAAGCTGGGAAAACAATATCACTGTATGGCATTCTAAGACATACCGAACAGGCTTGTCTGGTATGGCTCAGTGGATTGAGTGTCAGCCTGTGAAACAAGAACTCGCCGTTTCAATCTGTGGTCAAGGCACATGCCTGGGTTGCAGGCTTGGTCCCCATTTGGGGACAAACAAGAGGTAACTTATCCATGGATCTCCTACACTTTGATATTTCTCTCCCTCTCTTCTCCCTACCATCCCCTCTCTCTAAAAGTAAAGGAATAAAATCTTTTAAAAAAATATACAGCAGATTGCACAGAATCAACTTCCATCATCTCACATTAATTTAACATTTTTCATACAGTAAAGAGCTTGTTTAATCAATTTGCAAAATTTTTCTTTGTCATTGATCTATATCCCATAGCATTGACTGCAGAAGGTTATTAATCTGTCTGAACTAAAAACAGTGACAGGGCTTACTATACAATACAACTCATTCAGTTGAGAATTAGCTGTGGCTATTTCTGGATTTACCTTTCCTGCTTCCAAATGTACAATATTTGTTGTTATATGGTAAATAATATTAAGTATTATTATTTAGTTATTACTACTAGTAATGGTAATAACTAAATTACAATAAGCATTTATTAGCCAAGGATTTCTATTATAGTTCTTAGAGAAAATATAACACTCATGAGTTTTGGGAATATTTGAAAAAATAGTAAGCTCCAGTTCCATGGATCACAATGGAGGCTTCTAATGAATATGATCCAGTTGCCCAAATGGTATTATCTGCCTGGGATGGTAAATTCATGGCATGAAAGCTATCATTCCCGATCTGTTCCTTTGTCTTTGGCGTTCTTCCCTGCTGAGATTAGACATAGCCTCAGAATTCTCAATGCATTGTTCTAGGTGGCCAGTATCAAACATTTAAGGCAACTAATTGAAAGTGTTTAAGAAAAAACTTATTTTCCCTCTCTAATTTTTACCATATGGAAATGATCAATTTGTAAGTAATAAAATAACAGTAAATATATATATAGCCATAGAGCTGAGAAGAACCCAAAAGAGCATTCAATTTAAGCCCCTTATTTTAAAGATGGAAAGACTGAGGCTGAAAGAAGAGAGGGGAGTTATACAGGATTACAAAGTCAGCTGTTGGCAAAAATGGAACTCCATTCCAGACCACTATGTGGTAATTATAAGTTGGATGTTTGGTGCAGGATTATCATCACTCTTGAGTTTACTGGAAATGATGTATACTTGCCTGGATTAGCCTGGCTGTTGAATAGGGTTAATTTATTGGTTTGTGGGATGGCCATATTCAAACAGATTATTTGGCATATTTTCCAATGAGTTGGACTTGCATGTTTTCCAGACATCTGTGGCTAGTTCCACTTACATGGAAGGAAGAAATAGCAACCCATAAATTGAAATGACCAATCCTACCTTGGCAGGACCTGCTGGAGTGTGTAGTACTGATTAACAAGTATGATCTTCATTGTAATCACTAGAAAATTGCCTTTGTTAATGTATTGATCTCTGCCTAATAATTTGCTCCTTCTATTTATGGCCTGTGGCTTGAACAGGGGTTGTTCTTATTCTAAAATTGTGTTTATTAAGTCTAATAACACTGATATTATTGACAGGCAGTATTTAAGACTTGAATCCTCACAGTTTCAGTAGAGGAGAGAAATTTACTATTCTTTTTTTTTAAGATTCTATTTGTTTATTTTTAGAGAAGGGGAAAGGAGACAGAAAGAGAGGGAGAGAAACAACAATGTGTGGTTGTCTCTCGTGTGCCCCCCACCAGGGACCTGGTCCACAACCCAAGCATGTACCCTGACTGGGAATCAAACCAGCAATGCTTTGGTGGGCAGGCTGGCACTCAATCCACTGAGCCACACTAGCCAGGGCAAGAAGTTTACTATTCTAATCAGAGGCAACAGCACAAACCTGAGAGTCTTGGTTACTAGTTCTTTAGATTGTGTTTATGATCACCCGGGGGTTTCCAACCTGTGGCCCATAGGCCACATGCAGCCCAGGATGGCTATGAATGTGACCCAACATAAAATCATAAACTTACTTAAAACCATTTTTTTGCTAATCAGCTTTTGTTGGTGTTTGTGTATTTAATGTGTGGCCCAAGACAACTCTTCCTCTAGTGTGGCCCAGAGATGCCAAAAGGTTGGACATCCCTGAAAATAATTCTTTAGGTTGATAATTAAATGATTTGCAAAGTGAGAATTACGATTATTATGTATTACAGGGTATACTTACTATAAATAATTGGCCCTGGCTGGTGTTGCTCAGTGGATTGAGTACCAGCCTGCAAACCTAAGGGTCGCTGGTTCAATTCCCAGTCAGGGCACATGCCTGGGTTTTGGGCCAGGTCCCCAGTAGGTGGCACACAAAAGGCAACCACACATGGACATTTCTCTCCCTCTCTCCCTCAATTCCCCTCTGTCTAAAAATAAATAAATAATATCTTTTAAAAAAAAAACAATCAAGAGATAAGTATGATTCCCGGTGATGGCATTATTTGACTGCCAGGTACATCTGTTTCTGAACATTTGGTCTCTATTTAGAAAATGTGTTTATATCCTAAAGTTTCTCCCTGCTGTTGAACATTCCTACTAAGCAGCAATTAGAGTAGTTTCACCTTCTTCCTCTCTATGACTTTTTATTCTGTCTCAAAGATCTCATTATTTTGCAATTGATTCCTTATAATTTTTTCAGTATATTTTATTGATTATGCTATTCAAGTTGTCCCAATTTTTCCCCCTTGGCCCTGTTCTGCCTGGTACCCCCTTCCCTCCAGCAATCTCTCCCCTAGTTCATGTCCATGGGCTGTGCATGCAAGCTCTTTGGCTTTGCCATTTCCTATGCTGTTCTTAATTTCCCTCTATTTGTTCCTACCAATTATGCTTAATCCCTGCACCATTTTCCCATTCTCCCCCTTCCCCCTCCCAGATGATGACCCTCCAAATGACCTCCATATCTATGATTCTGAACCTGTTCTGGTCATTTGCTTAGGTTTTTTTGTTCATTTGTTTTTTAGATTCAGTTGTTGATAGTTGTGATTTTGTTGCCTTTTTAATGGTCATGGTTTTGATCTTCTTCTTTTTCTTAAGTCAGTCCCTTTAACATTTCCTGTAATAATGACATGGTGAGAATGAACTCCTTTAGCTTTATCTTGTCTGGAAAGCACTTTATCTGCCCTTCCATTCTAAATGATAGCTTTGCTGGATAGAGGAATCTTGTTGTGGGTTCTTGCTTTTCATCACTTTGAATACTTCTTGCCAGTCCCTTCTTGCCTGCAAGGTTTCTTTTGAGAAATCTGCTGGTAGTCCTATGGGAACTCCTTTGTAGGTAACTCTCTGCTTTTCTCTTGCTGCTTTTAAGATTCTCTCTTTATCTTTAACCTTTGGCATTTTAATTACCACATGTCTTGGTATGTTCGTCTTTGGGCCCAACTTGTTTGGGACTCTGTGTGCTTGCTGGACTTGTATGTCTATTTCCTTTGCCAAATTCAGGAAGTTCTCATTCTATGTTTTCAAACAAGTTTTCAATTTCTTGCTCTTCCTCTTCTCCTTCTGGCATCCGTATGATTTGGAATTTGGAGGTTGGTATGTTTGGAGATATCCCAGAGGTTCCTCAGCTTATCTTTGTTTTTTTGAATTCTTGTTTCCTCTTTTGTTCTGGTTGAATGTTTATCTCTTCCTTATGTTCCAAATCATTGGTTTGAATCCCAGCTTCCTTCCCTTCTCTGTTGGTTTCCTGTGGCTTATTCTTTATTTCACTTAGTGTGACCTTCATTTATTCCTTTACTTTTTTGCTGTACTCATGGGTTTCTCTGAGCATCCTGATAACCAGTTTTGAACTTTGCATCTGATAGGTTGGCTATCTCCATTTCATTTAGTTTTTTTTTCCCCCTGGGGTTTTGTTCTGGTCTTTCATTTGGGCCATTTTTCTTTGTCTCCTCAATTTGGCAGCCTAACTGTGTTGGTTTCAGTGTATTTGGTAAAGATGCTTTTACTCCATCTTATTAGTGTGGCATATGTAGTAAAGGCACCTCTAAATTGTGTTGGGGAGGAGAGCCTTAGGTAATTACCAGAGCAGGGCAACCTGCTCCACCATTTTGTGGCTGTGTGGGGAGGGCTCTGAGAGAGGACATTGCTACTGCCTGGTTTCTGGCTTTTTGCCTAGCACTCATCATGTTTCCAGTCACTTCACCCTCTTCCAATGTGCAACTGGCTCAGTTCCAGCTGCTTCCCTGGTGGTGAATCCCAGAGTGGGTGTGTTTGGGTGTGTTCTAAGACCATGCTGGCCCTTTAAGTGGCAAAATCCCCACAGTTTCTTCTGCTGTCCCAACCCCCACTGGTTTTTACAACCAGAAGTAATGGGGGTCTTTCTTTCCAGTGCTGGAACCCTGGGCTGTACCATGTGGCCTGGGGCTGGGATCAGATCACTCACTCCCAAAGATATCCCTCCCATCCATTTGACTGCCTCCTCCTTTCCACACCACACCGCCTCTCTGCCTGTCTCCACAACTCCACTCCTCTTACCCATATGTATGAATGTGTCTTCTTTAAATCCTTTGTTGCTGGATGTCCCTACAGTTTGATTTTCTGATGGTTCTAGGTGTTATTAGTTTTGATCTGGTGTAATTCTATGGTTGCTCAAGGAGGCAAAGTATATCTATCTATGCTTCCATCTTGACCAGAAGTCCTTATAATCTTTAACTAAATTAAATTTCAGTGTGTCTGAAGATGCTCTGCTCTACTAAGGTATAAGTAAGAGGGGCCTGATCAACAAATTTCCATTAGGGATACTCACCCTTCAGCTAGTGATATATATTTACAACACTGGCTTAGTTCCTACCATACCCTGGAGTCTTAGAAGAAATGGGCCAGACACCCAGGGATCTTTGACAGGGAAGAGAATTCAAGTGTCCTTCCACCATCACAAAAGAGGAAAAGGTAAAACTGTAAAATTTGGGGCAGTTTGTCCAAATACTCTCAGCTTCTTTTTCAGTGAGACCCCCACAGCTCACCCCTAATAAGCACTATTCCAAATGTTTCATAGATCATCTCCTCTAAGATGTTGGCTCCTAAGATGTTACTTCTTTCAGGGATATTTAGCCTATTCCAAAGAGTGTATGTAATATAAGTGTACACTCTGAAAAAAAAAGAAAGTCTGGCTGCCAACATTAGCTCCTTCAACTTCTGACAAATCACTCTTTTTTTCTCAATCGTGCTGTCACAGCCATACTCATTTTCCCATGAAATCAGAAACCTCCTAATCACACAAAAGTAAATGTGTCTCACTGCACGCTAGGAGCCACCATTTCATTCATATCATTGACTCTTTCCTGTGGAATCCACATGAGAGAACCAAACTGGTATGAAGATGAGCTTTACAGATGCTAATTCATAAATACCTGACATTTGTCTCTATATTCCTGAGGGAATCTGAATGAAGCAGATTCCCTGTTACAAAGCTCCAGGGTTAATACTATCAGAATCTATAAATCTACTCCCATATACCTCCTCACAGGCATGTTACTCTTAACCTCAAATCATCCAACCCTGAGTTACTTTCAGAATCTATATCTTTACTCATACAGTAAATCATGATTAGAAAGAACCCTTTATCAGTTTGAGACTTCTATAAAGCAGACTCCAAGATTATATATATTATATATATATAAATTAGGTGCCTGTGAGGAAAAAAGGGAAGGAAGCCAAAGAAAATAGGGAATGTCAGATCACAGTGCTGGTTCAATTCCTGTGAAGAGAAGGAATGAAAGAAGATTAGACAAGTGAAGTCTCATATTGCTGCACAGTTCTAAGAATGTTTTGGCCAAACCAAATAAGAAGTCTATAAGTCAAATTCATCCATCAGAAGAGTCCCTTGTCTCACAGAAATGGGTCACGCTCAGTCATTGGCTGGGAACTGCGCACTGGAAATGTGTCCTCAGCTCAAATGCTGGGATGGATTTGGAGGTTCAGCAGCTAAGGCCAGCTCTCAATTATGCTCCCCAAGCAAGGGATCTGAATGTTATTTTTTTTCATGGTTACCACAATACCGTAATAATCCCTGCACTTGGGTCATTGGAAAATCTTCATCTCCAGCTGCTACTCTGACCTAAACACTGTAAGTAAATATTATTTCACTTGTGTCAATGTTATGGTTTACAGCAGTTTGTTTGAATCAATCATCTCTTTTTCTGAAAACCTGGTTAGTTCCTCTCTACCATCACTAAAAGCTATTAACCTTTTTTTTTTCATATGGGGAAAAGTCCAAAGCATCAGCTTCTTCTTCCTTGGACCTATCTCTATTCTAGTCCCCTAAGAAACAGCTATCCTCATTGTTCCTTGTGACCCCGAGCTACTCTGCTTTCATCCTCTTCCTCTCTGTTTCCATAATCGTTCTTTAATCTGGCTCCTTTCTTATTAAGTCTTGCATAAACCTTCACTCTACCTCAATTTGCCATCCAAATCCCTTTCCCATCATTCCACACTTGCTGTCATTGCCTCAGTATAGTGCATTGCAATTTAGTACATGCTCAAATGTGAGCGTGTGTCAGAATCATCTATAGGATTTGTTAAAACACAGAGTTTTGGACTGATCTCCCCCAAATTTCTAATTTATGAGGTAGAGAATTGATGATTTGAGTTTCTAACATACTCCCAAGTGATGTTGATGTTGCTGGACCAGGAACCACACTTTAAGAAGTACTGGTGTAACAATTAGAGTGTGGCTTCTGGATCGAATCTGCTCAAGTTCAAATTCTGGCTCTGATTCTTAAGTTGTGTGGCATTAGGCAAGTTCTTAGTCTCTTTATAGCTCAGTTCCCTTATCTGTAAAATGCACATAATAATAGTGCCTACCTCATAAGGCTGTTGTGAAGATTACATGATTTAATGTATATAGTTTGTAGAACAGTGTCACATGCCTGGCACATAATAAGTGCTATAAAGTGTTAGTTTTTATTGTTTAATTGACCCAGAATGTTAGAGTCAGTAGGACTAATTTAGCTCATTCTTCACCAAACCCAAGTCAAAATTCACAAAACACCATCACTATTGCTATATACAGTACTTATTATTTTACTAAATGTGTTTCTTTAGGGTGGTTCATGGTTTTACCAGGCCAAATTTATTTTTGAATGAAACTAGAAATGGAAAACCAGTATTTTACAAATGTAAGATGGAATATATACAAAACTATTAGAATAAAAAGATTAATCCATGCACCACCCCAAACCACCAGTGGTTTGGGTTCCCTTCCTTGAAAAAGGAATGACTTCACTCATAAATTTCTTTTTCAAATAAGAGTACTGAGATACAAAGAAAAGAAGGCACTCACTTATGATCATAGAAAGTTGATGATGGAACTGAGACTAAGTCTCCTACTTCCTTGGTTAGGATGCTTTCCTTACTACCTCTTGGAAGAAATATCCCAGTATCCACTTCTCCTGCCTTATGATGACTTTACAGCAACTTTATCACTAATACTGAAGGCTCTTAATTTTATATGAAGGCTTTGTCACTTAACCTAATTTTATAGGTTTTGTGATAGCATCTGTCATTATATCATGGGGGTTTTGGCCATGATTGATTGTTGTCCTAACAGCTTAGAATTGGAAGGGAGACCAAATATGCTGGCTTCCAGATAATTAAGAGAAAGAGTGAAAAGTGAATGTGGCAAGAAAAGGAGTGAGTGTTTGTTAACAGGGTGAGGTTGGCAGACCAGTGTGACAAGGGAGAACTGAAAAACAGGTTCTGGTACATACAGAACTTGGAACTTAGCAAAGTTAAGGGAAAGAAGAGAGAAGAACAGGGAAAATAAAAGAGACTTTTAATGCTGTATTGATTGTGATAGGCCATGGGCAGGCAAAGAAATATATTTGGCTACCAAGTCTCTTTATTTTTCTTTTTTAATATCCTCACCTGAGGACATGCTTACTGATTATAGAGAGACGGGAAGGGAGGTAGAGAGAGAAAAGACATCAATGTGCTAGAGAGACATCAAACAGTTGCCTCTTATACACACCCTGGCTAGGGACAAAGCCCACAACCTAAGCATGTGCCCTGACTGAGAATTGAACCCGCAACCTTTCAGTTTATGGGATGATGCTCCAAACAACTAAACCACATTGGCCAGGGTCTAAGACTCTTTATTGAGCCATCAGTCCTTTTTCAAGTCATATGGGTCTCCAAGGGCATCCTGACCCTCATTTTGAGAAATGCTGCTCTAAATTTTAGAATTACTAAAGTGTGGATCACTAACACAGACTTTTCTAGGAAACAAAGACCCTCTCCTTGGTTTAATTTAAACAGCAGGCCATCAGAGCAGAACTTTGCATATGGCTGTCTTCAGGAAGTAACCATCACCCCCTCCATTCTAGGATATTCTTCCTTTTTCTTTTTCCCTGTGAGACTCAGAATGGCTTGGCAAAACCAATGCTTGGGGTTCTTTGTAAGTGTGCTCTCAAAAGGGATAGAGCCTTCTTAAGGCTCACTACTTTTGGAAAGTTTCCCTGGCACATCTAGGGAAGAGTTTATTCAAAACTTGGTTAGGGTTTGCTTTTTCCCAGAGGCATCATTTTCCATTGTTGCTTTTAAATCTCTGGAGTTAAGAAATTGAGGATTTTCCCAGATTAGTTAAAGTAAACAAAATGCTTTACTTTACTGATAGTTTCTCCAAACTTTACTTCCCCACCCCATCCTGTATTTCCATCCCAGTCCCCATGATCCTGGTATATACCATACTGTGACCCCTTTTGCATTCTCTACAGTTCCCCAAAATAAGCAAAACTAACAGAGGTAGGTATATTTAGAGTGCCCACTGGTGTTACTACATCTATTGAAACAAGATTTAGAGAAGCTTATGAGTTGTATAAAATGGACATTCGAGCCTCAAATTAATGTGCATATATTATGTACAATTGGTTGATTGTACCTTTTTTTTCTTTCCTAGATAGGAACTAATTATTCCTCTTGTATGTTATCATATCAACATGTCACGTTCTTCAGGACTTTGAGTGTGTTAACTTATATCAAACTATAAGAGTTCCCCTTGATGTCAACTGTAGCTGTCCAGGAATGCTTTTGTTGAAACCTTATTGCAGCTACCTTAGGAAAAAAAGATTATAAACTGAAAGTCATTTCTCTCAAATTAAGTGTACCTGTAAGATTATGGATATTCTACTCAAATGCTCAGTAAAATCTTTATAGGCTAGAACCTTTCCTATCTGGGATATTTGTGGCATTTCTCTTTTAGGAAGAATCATATATGAAAGGAAAATGATCTGACAAGTAGTCAGGAGTACAGCCCAGGGGGGAAAAAGCCTCTAGGTAGCATCCTGGGATCCCCACTAATTTAGTCCATGTTCTATGCCTCTAACAACTACTGTCTCAGAAAATGGAAAATGATCTATTGGAAAATAACTCAGAGCCCTATCTAGTCCTCAAACAGCAAAGAAATATTTTCGGTCATTTCCATGTGATTCAAGTATCTTGTGAGGCAGGAAGTTTGCCTGTGACAATTTAGAAAGATTTGCATCACTATAGTTTTATCTTCAAAATATATTTCATTTAAAATTTTTCTACACTGTGGATGTTTTACCTCTATAATAAAAAAGATTATTTTAAAAAGAAAAAAAAAAGGTTTTTCCCCTTAGGCCTCAATCAACCATACAATTCTATAAACTTGCAGTCTATACTCGAAGAGTCCCAATTACATAAAAGATGTGCTGTAATCACTAATAAAAGACTTAATAAATTAATGAGTTCTCTGAAAGAACAGGCCCACAGTAACCCACAAGTCCTAGAACAAAATTCCCAAGGGCTGAGGAAGGGCTTGTAAATCAGACAGTACCTTCTCCAACTTGTGAAAGAAGTGGTGGTTCCACTTCTGCTCCAGCCTGGCCTGGACTCCACAGGGCTGGATGCATCCCTTATTTTTACTTGGTTCCTGTGTTTTCCTGTGCAAATCATTCAGAGGTCTCAGTACTTATGATAGGGTCCAGATTCTCACTTCAACATATATTTCTTGACTTTCTGGCTAGGTTCTTGAGATACGAAGATGAGTAAGAAATAGTCTCTGCCCTTGAGCACTTGATTATCCAGTGACAGATGGAGATCTAGATATTAACAATCACAATTCAGAGAAGTAAATATTATTATAGAGATACAAACATAATACAATATGAGTACTTTTGTTATTTAAGAGAATGAAAATAACTTTAAGGATGATTATTATTTTCTTTGCTGATGACCACTTTGTTATTATGGGTTAAGGTCAGATTTGTCTGAACTAGAAAAAAATGTGAAAAATAATTAGTTCATTACTGTACATATAAAGATATACACTGACCAGCATAAAACTTTTTGTAAATTTCTTTTGGCATGAAAACTCACTTTTGGGCCTTTATTTACTATATACCATAACATTACTTTTGTATATCTATTTCCCTTACTATAATATAAGGTACATGAGGGCAGGGACTTTTGTCTGTTTTGTTCAGTGTGTATCTGCAGAGTCTAGAACCAAACCAGTAAATATGTAATAAATATTTATTGAAAAGATTATTAAAGTAAATATAGGTAATTAAAAGTTATGATAGGTGCCATGAAAGAAAATTAATGTATATTGTTAGAGAGTATAACAGGGGGATCTAATGTAGATCAGGGCATCAGGATGGGTAGATCTCTCTGAGGAAAAGATATCTGAGAAGAGACATGAGGAGTTAACCAAGACAAGAGTGTTATCCTTCACACAACAGATAGCTCACATATGGTATACAAAGGCCCCTAGAAATCTGAGTATGCCTGGTTTTTAAATGACTCACACCTGCAAGCTACTCAATTGATATGGTAAGGAATAGGTTTTAAGTGGAAGTTCGGCTTTTTTCCTTGTTTAAAAGATTGTCTAAGTCTCCCAGCTCTATCTAAACCTTTGGTTTTGAAGCCAAGGAAGCAGAGTTCTGACCCATTTCCCCCCTGCCTCTCTCCCTGTGTAGGATTCTGGATAGACTTGGCTCTATGCATTTGGTGTCTTGAAATTCTTCCATGACCCCTTTGTAGCTGGCAACACAGCTCATGACGCTCTTCTTCCTTGGCTTGCCTGGCAAGAGAGGGGTTTGTCATCTGGAGTCTGAAAAAGAGCCTACCAGCCACTGAACAGTTCAGCCTATGCCCAGGAATGAAAATCAGGCAATAGTCAATTCCTTGTCTGCAATCTGCTGATTATCACACCCTGAGGTATGGGATTGGATGGCTAGTACCATTTTACTCTGCCCCTCATCAAGGCAGAATGAGCACGGATCCTGACAGGTCAAATCTTCTCCCAGACCTCAGCGGTGGTTGTACAAAAGACCAGGCTTAACCTCTGGCCAAGTATATAATTCAATAATATGCACAGTCATGAACTCTGGACTCTCAGGGCAGGATGCGTGGGGCATCGTGACAGGTTGTACAGGCCCAGGGAGTCACTTAAACCCTGATTGAATTGTGGAGGGAGGGGTTTTGGAGACAAAGGCCACTCTCCTCCAGAGATTGAGCAGACTGGGAGGGGAACCTATGAACACAAAGAAATGGCACCTTAGGGAGAGGTTGACAGCCTTGTCATCAATGCTATTGAACTTCTCTAGATAATGTAAGTGATTACAGGGGTGATGGAATTATTTCACAGACTTTAGACTAAAGGAATTGAGATAGGTAAAGAGCTCATCTAAGGATATTTGCCCAATGCACACCTCCCATTTTGTAGTGCAGGAAAATTTTAAACACCAAGAGTCTTTTTTTTTAATTTGATCCCTTCTCAGAGAGATGTTGAGGATCTTAATTTTGTCTCCAGCTGTCAGAACTCCTTTACCACCACCCACAAGACTTGGAGTAAAAGGAAGTGCTCCATAGAGAGCAGATATTTTAAATCTAATTGGAAATTGTTTAGAAATGTATGGTTTCCTAGCTTGGCCAGATGGCAGCTGAACAAAGATAGGAATGGGATGTCATTCTGTGTTCCTGCAGTTTCATTTGCATAGTTCCACAGCCTGAGGGAAGCTGACCCATTGCAACAAATGTAGCTTCAAATTTAGAATGATATGGATTTTGAAATATGTTAAGCCCCATGTCTTGCAACCAACATGCAACTGTGCTATGGGGGGCATTTTAATCATAGGTTATATATTACATATACACTGCTGGCTCCAAAACGGGAGGAAACAGGGTATCATGGAAGGCAAATAGCGTTGCAGAGGAATGCAGAGAACAGGACTCTAGTTCTTACTCTGACCTCAAACAGGCACTTGACCTCTTTGTGTGGTAAAAAAATATTGATGCTTCATTTTCCTTTTCTCCCTATTAATTGTTGGGTTGTAACGTGAAGGACATGAAGAAATCCAAGCCCAGACCTTCCCAGACAATCCTGTTAGTGCCTACACTGACAATCATTCATCACTCTACTGGGGGTGTCTGAGTTCAGCCATTTGTATCCTGGGATGGGGTCAGACATTAAATACATTATCAATCCTTAATACTTTACCCCTCAAATACATTTATCAAGTTAGTCTCAACAGAAAAGTGAGACCCCTAGGGTTACAGAGGTTATAGGACAGGATTTATTTTTTGCTTGGCTTTTTACCCTTTGACACCTGGTTTGTAGATAATCAGCAAGTATTAAGGATTTCCAGCTTATGTTGAATTTACTTGTCTTCCAAACAATAGCCTTACCATTGTTAAAACCATCAGAGGAGCCCTTGCTGGATAGCTCAGTTGGTTAGAGTGTTGTCCTTATATACCAAGGTTGCAGGTTTGATCCTCAGTCAGGACACATATAAGAATCAACCAGTGAGTGCAAAAATAAGTGGAACAACAAATTGATGTCTCTTTCTCTTTCTTTCTCTCTTTCTCTCTGTGTTAAAAATATCAATTAAAAAAATCAGAGGACTCCACGTCCCAGTGCATCCCAACTAGTTTGTTGATTTGTCTTCGTTCAGCCAGTCTCTATTTAGTACTAGTTTTAACACTGTGCTAGGTCCTGTAAGAGATATGAAAAACATTTCCATAGTCTTTCTTTAATGAGCTTGCTTTCTCGTTGTTAGAGATAAGTCAATAAAATCTGCAACATGTGCATTTAAGAATTGTCTGATTAAGTGACATAGTGAGTGCTCCAGATAGTTTTGTAGTGATGTAGCAGATGCATTAGTCACGGGGCTTCTTGGTAAAAGAAAGACTTGCCCTAGAGCCTTGAACTATGGATAAAAATAATATGGAGAGAAGAAGGAAGAAGGCAGCTTGTACAAAGGGAAGAGCATGAACCAAGGTCTGAAGGTGGGAATGAACATAATGCATGTGGAAAGGTCATATAAAAGTGGTAAGGATGGAAAAAAAATACAGCTTCACCAGTTTATAGCAGTATCTCCAAAACCTTTTTTATCATACCCTCCTATCAGAAAAATACATTAGCATGCTCCTAATACATATGTGTATGTATATACACACATATATATACACACACTCATATATATATTTATAAACTGTATACTTATACTAATGCACTAATACATTATAAGGCATAAACAAACTTATAAAGAATGATGTGATAAAGTTTTGAAAGTCCCAATACATTCTGCGTGTGCTCCTCCTGATTTTTTTGGGCCATCACTCTGGATACCATTGCTTCAGAGCACCAGTTAAACATTTTGGGACCAGAGAGCCATTTGAAAATCTGATGAAAGCTACATATACTTTCCTTTTCCCAGAAATTCATGTGCAAATGCTTAACTTTTTCATCCCATTAATTTCAAGGAAGGAGGGGCAGGTGATGAACATTCTGAAACCCATTCTTCGGCTCTGCTTTAATCCCATCTCTAGGTGGAGAAAGGAACTGAAGGCTTTTGAGCAGCTTAGTGGCCTGCAGACTTTAATCTTTTAGGACGTTGAATCTGGTCATTGTACATAGGATAAATCACCTGCATATAGGGTCGGGTGTGGGAAAGTAAATGGTAGAAGCAGGGAGAAAAGTTAATAGGTTATTGTGAAACCTCAGACCTAAAATGAAAATGTAATGACAATGGAAGAAGGGGGACAGTCAGAAATAACATTTCGAAGGAGGCATAGTCAGAAGACAACTCTGAGGCCTCAAGTTAGGGGCAGTGGAAGGAGGGCAATGATAATTGGAAATTATGGACTGGTTCAGATGATAGCCCAGCATCCCAACAGAAATGGTCTGAAGGCATTGAGAAATGTAGGGATGAAGCTGTGGAGAAATGATTGGAAAGGAGACACAGAATGGAAAGTTGAAACAGTGGGAGTCGAGCAGCTATGAGAAGTGACAGAATAGCAATAGTAGACATTTATGTACTAAGCACTGTTCTAAATATTGTACTTTACATAACTTGATTCAGTTAATCCTTATGACAACCTGTGTGAGGCAAGTGCTATTATCATCATTCCATTTTATAAATGAGAAACTGAAATAAACAGCTTGACTCAAGTTCACAGAGCTAGAAAGTATCAGACAAAGGATTCAAACACAAGCAGTCTCCAGAATCTATGCCCTGGTCACTACACCCTCTGAAGAGATAAGTGGGGTGAATGAGTTATGGGAAACTCCACAAGGGAGAAGAGAAGAGGAGGAGCTGGGGAAAGAATTAACACCTACTGAGTACCCACTATGGATTAGGTATTGTGACAGCATAATACTAATACTACTACTACTAATAGTAATAATAATAATATAATCAACAGCATCATAGTTAAAACCACCAACAGCTTTCAACATTCAAGGCACTGTGCCAAGCACTTTTTGGGGCATAGTGAATATACGTCATTTTCAAATCACTCAGCACCCTAATGCCTTTTCTAGTTGGAAAGAATTCTTCATTGTATGAGTCTTGTTGTAGGGCAGGGCCCCATCTCTCACTGTGGAGCTCAAAGGAAGCCAGATATTCCATTTACCTGTTTCCGGTAGCTAGGGTGTATCCATAAAACCTATTTTGAGCCACTGGGACACTTTCCATGCAACTTTCAATCTGGAGCAACTGAAGCTAAGATGACAAATCATAATTCAATCAGTCATAGTCAGTAGCTGTGGCTATGGCATGCTGACCAGATTGTTCCTGTTCTCTGGTCTCCAAAGTCTCTTCTTGCCTTTCATCTATGCTGGAAGTTTCTATACCACATATTGGCAAACTACCAATCTGGTCCACTACCTTTTTTCCCAAATAAAGTTTGACTGGCACACAGCCACACCCAAATGTTTACTTATTGTCTGACTGTCTTCGTGCTAAAATGGCATATTTGAGTAGTTACTACACAATATGGACCACAAAGCCTAAAATATTTACTACCTGGCCCTTTACAGGAAAAGTTTGCCCACTCCTGCTGTATATCGTTCTAGCAAATCCTTTTCTTCCTACATTTTTAAATTTTATTTTTACTGTATTTTTTCCTTTAGTATTTATCCCCCCCATTCCCTCTTCCACTTCCACCCACATTTCTTCCCCCGAAATCACCACACTATTGTCGGTGCCCATGAGTTCTTTCTCTTTTTGTTTTTTTTTGCTCAATCCCTCCACCTCCACACCCCCAGAGCTGTCAGCCTGCTCTCTATGAGTCTTTTTTTGCTTAGTATATGCATAACTAATTTATGTTGCTTGTAGCCAAGAACAACAGATACAAATAGCTAATCTCATCAATCCTTACAAGAACCCAGACAAATAGGTGCTATTGTTTAACTCCAAATTGAAGATAAGAAAACGGAGATGCAGAGAGGTTATCTGCCCAAGATTACACAGATAGTAAGTGCTAGTGACAGCTGAACTCCATCCCTAATCTCTCTGACTCTTTATACATGAAAGAAATGAAGAAAATGAAGATAGAACAGTTAGTGGTCCCAGATTTCTTTTGAGATAACAAAAGAAAAAATATTTCTTTCACTTGTTTAGAGAAACTAAAGTGATCACTACCATGGAAACAGAGAGGAAAAAAAATAGAGACAGCAGCAGCTTGGGTTTGACATGTTTGTCCCCCTCTTCAATGCTTCTATGCAGTCTATTAAAATGTTTGTTTGAACCTCTATTGAAAGGTTACATTGACCTCTCAATTCTTGGATCCTCTGCCAGCCTTTCGCATGCTGAGAAATCTAGAATACATTTACATTGCAGCCCAGAACTATACTATACTGTGAAGTTTGAATTCCCTGTTCAAGTCACTGGGACATACACTGGATCCAGGTGACAGTAACCAAAGTTACACAGTATCTCCTCTGCTAAAATGTGTGCCTTTTTAGGATGGGGTATAAGGTTTGCTCACTAATTCCACCTACATATGCAAATATGTAGTCTGTGCCTTCTTATGAGATGGTTCTTGTGCAGAAGACCAGAAAAGCTTATTTCATAGGCAACCCCCTGTCTTCTTACTGTGGCTAGTGCGGGTGATCACATTCACACTGCGCTCAGCAGTCTGAAATTTTTGTTTTTCTAAATGCAGAAGACAATGGCTAAGATTTTCAGTGGTGGGTAGAACATTTAAACCTATACAGCTTTTCAGTCTTTTTACCACTAGGCCTGGAGTTCCTTCTGTGGGACTCTTGTGAATGTTTACAATAGCATAGCCTTCCCTCTTCTCAGTGCACCATTTAATTGAGCTAATTAATGACAAGTAAACAACTCACAGCAGTGAGACTTCTGTTGGAAGGGTCTGAAGAAGGGAGGGTCAAAATGCAGAGAACTAAAGGAGGCTTCTTTGACAATGACATCTGGAGTATAATTAGAATGACCTGTTCGTGTGTGAGCATGCATACAGCACCCTTGTGTTAAAATAATCTACTTCTTTTAAGCTTTTTGATAAAGTTTGTGAGAGGATTGCTTTACTGTCTGATAACATGTATAGATGGAGTGTTTTCCTCAGTGATTTAACCCCCAGCACACTTCTCACAGTTAAAGAAGAAGACCTTACTTCTGCCAAGCTGTTGGCTGGGAGAGAATTTGTGAGAGCCTTCCATTTTGCAGCACAAGACTGGAGCCCAGGAAGGTCTTTTATTTACTCTCTGCTACTGTTGCCAAGGAACACACAAATGGTGTCTCAGAACATATATCTTTGCTGTGGGTCAAACCCAGCTCTGTGGCCATCCAAGCTGGCTCTTATATTTATGTATTTATTTATTTTAGATAGAGGAGAAGGGAGAAAGAGAGGGAGAGAAATATTGATGTGAGAGAGAAACATTGACCAGTTGCCTCTTCTATACCATAACCCACAACCCAGGCATGTGCCCTGACTGGGAATCAAACCACTGATTTTTCACCTTGCAGGATGAGACCAACCAACTGAGCCACACTGATCAGGGCACTGGCCCTTTTTTGGATGAGTGCTTGGAAGTAACTAGCCAAAGAGTGAACCCAGAGATGCTATTAAGAACTTTCATTAATATTTCTTGATTACCTGCATGTGGGAAAAAGTGGTGGTTAGGACAGTTGAAGCAGCGAACAGTTTATTTATCCCAACCATTTCAGCACAATCATTCTCATGATTTTATCACTATACTGTGATCAAATTCACCTAGTACTGAATCCTTTCTCAAAGTCCTTTCCCATTTAACCCTTTCAAGAATCCAGTGGAAGTTCCAATGATTAGAGATTACCCTGTAGATCAGTTGGTCAGCAGCAATGCCATAGGCAGGTCAAGTGCTTAGGTGTGTTTCCAGGTGCCCTGGGATTTGGGGAATTGGGGTATTACTGGTTCAGTCCAAAGAGAAGCAGAGCCTAAGCAAACTGAGCTCACAGTTGCATGTTTTTTATGATTGGTGGCTGCCAATGCACAGTAGATAACCAACAAAAGACTTTGATTCATCTCCCTCAATCCTTTGATTTTGCTGTAAAAGTCTTTCAAGTCTATTCTTTTCTGACCAAATGCAATGTTGATTCTGAGCACTCTAACTCTGAGAATGTTGCTTAAAAGAGAACACTACATAACACATTATAGCAGTGCAACCTTGCTTGGTGTAATCAAAGAATGGTGTTTGATATCTCTCCTTTCATTCTCCTGTGAAGGTACAAAAAGTGTTTATTAACATACCTGAAGAGCTGATTCTTCACAGGACTTTCCATATGCCTACTCAAATAAAAGGATCATATGTATTAGTTAAGTCCACAAACAGAAAATACAAATCATAAATTTGTCCACAGCCTTTCTCCTAAAGAGAACTAAAAGAAAATATGATGACAGTCATTTTATTAAAAGTCATGAATGTTGCCCCAACTTTTGGGTAGGGTGCTCATGTCTATTGACTATGTCTAAGTTGATTGAGCAGGAGAGAAACTCGTGTCTATTCTGTAATGAATCAGTGATGTGTGTTGATGGAGTAGCTTTTGTGTTCACATGGGTGCAAGTGTGAAGCAACTTTGATGTTGCATTCACTTCAACTACAATTTAGAGCAGAGGTTCTCAGCCTTAGCTGCACATTAGAATCACCTGGGGAGCTTTTAAAACTCTCAGTACCCAGGCTACACCCTATTTTAGCTTGGGCTATCATAACAAAATATGATGGACTGGGTGGCTTAACCAACAGAAATTTATTTTCTTACAATTTGGAAACCTGGAAATCCACGATCATGATCCCAGCATGGTTGGGTTCTGGTGAGAGCTCTTTTCTTGGCTTTCGGATGGCCATCTTCTCACTGTGGCCTCACTTGATAGAAAGAAAACTCTGATGTCTCCTCCTCTTCTTATAAGGGCATCAGTTCTTTCCAATCAGGGCTCCTACCTCATGACCTAAATAATCATCTTCTCAAGGACCCTTTCTCCAATACAGTCATGTGTTGGAGATGAGGGCTCTAACATATTAATTTTAGGGGAACACATTTCAGTCCATTGGATACTCTAAACCAATCAATTAAATCAGAGTCTCTGAGAATGGGACCCAGGCAATAGTAATTTTTAAAGCTCTCAGCTGATTCCAATATGCAATCAAGATGAAACCTACTAATTTAGAGCTCTGCTACTAAAACTGCAGCCGATAGATCAGCAGTATCAACATCACCTTGGAGCTCATGAGAAATACACTTTTGGGTCTCATCACTGACCTACTGAATCAGAACCTACATTGTAATAGGATCCCCAGGTGATTCATGTGCTTGTTACAATTGTAGAAGCACTGATTGAGAACATCTAACATGTTTCTACTACAGAGAATCTTCTTATATAGTCAAATATTTGCAACAATAGCTATGTGAGCTTTTTGCTTACTACAGGATTATCTCCAATACCAGGTGCTTGACTGTGCAGTCTTCTGACGATTGCTTGATGATACAGAGTACATGAGGTAGTGTGCTGGGGTCTGATCACTTAGGTGCCATGCACACTGTTGGGTAACTGCAAATTCTCCTCTGAAAATGGGTACAGTCCCCTTTTTTCTTCCAAGTGATTGATTTGCTTTTGGATTAGTTTCACAGAGTTATCTTCTCCCAAAACCATTTACAGCTTCTTGGTAAAGCTACGGATTTCACTCGAATGGATAGCTTAGCTTTTTATTGCCAAGGTTTTTGTTTATTAAGAGGGTTTACTACTAACCCAATTTATATGTTTTTATAAATACTCCTAATACTGCTCATGCTTAGCTGTTTCCATGGTTTCCATATATATCAACTTTTTTTTTTCCGGTCTTGTTACAAGATTATTGTTAATTGCATGGTGGTAAATGTTTCTCTGTGGCTTCAGCTACTCTGGACTATAGGCTTTTTTTATTGTTGTAAAAGTGTATTTTACTAGTTATGTAACTGTGCAGCAGGGGATTTAGCCACTTTTCACCCTTAACACACATGACCCAAAGGTTTGTATTGAAGGAAATAATTTTGATTAACATGTTTCCAGTTTTGGGGTGGCTGAGAGTACTCCTGCTCTGAGCCCTTCTCTCCCACAAGACCCAGAACTTCTCTTGCTTCCCAAAAGATTACAAACCAAAACCACACCCAGAAGTTCCCCCTTTCCTTATCTGTCCTTTGGAGCTTAAGCCAGCCATGCAAACAGATCTCCATACTCCCCAGAAACCCACAGCACTCATGGGTTTCAGAGTCACCATCTTCTCAAAGCAGCTCTTTCTTTCAGGATATGGGGTGTGTTGCTATCAGTCTCCATGTAGTGGTCCAGGAACCATGTGCTGTGCTGCACTGGATCATAGTGGCCCGGAGGCTGGAGCCCAGTGAGGCATGCATCCCATGGTCAGAGCCTGCCCCCAGAAGTGGCTTCCAGCCTCAGACCCTAGTGGGCCCAGCATCTGCCTGGTTCCGTGAACATTCCCCTCCATGTAGGGAGCAAGGGCCAGAGACCCAGAGCATCCAAGCACACCTATGACCAAAAATCCCAAGTCCAAGTGCCAGGAGCCAGGAGCCAAGAACCAAGAGCCAAGGGAGTGAGCTTCTCCCTGCCTCCTGTTTTGAAAAGTCCTCTCTCCAGGAATCTGGAATCCCTTGCACTCCAGAAGCCAGTGGGAGAGTCCAGCTTTCCAACCAATGAAGGCTATTGTTGACCATATTTGCCTTTGCTCCACCTCCTGTGAGGCTGCCTAGTTGTCAGGGTTACGCATGCTGGCTCCTTTACAGTTGATAGCTGCCTTTGTTATGCAATGTACCTTAAGCACTGTGCCTTCTTCTGGTTGGCTCATCCGTGCCTTGGAGAAGGCTGGGTGCTTTAATCTGCAGCCTCAGCAGCTTTCCTTGCCCCACTCCCTTCCCTGGCAAGAGGGGAAGCAGTCCAGCAACAGATCTTGAAGCCCCCTGCCAGAACTGTGGTCCCTTGCTTTTCAGCAACCTCTGGTCCAACCTACACCATTACAGTTTCAGTTAGGGAACATGAAAAAGTTATGAAGATGGATGGACATGATGGTTGCATAACAATGTAAATGTACTTAATGCCACAGAACTGTACACTTTTCTATTTAATTTTATTTTTCAATTGCAGTTTATATTCAATATTATTTTCTATTAATTTCAAGGGTACAATGTAGTGGTTAGATAATCATGCACTTAAACTTAGAACTTATGCACTTAAAACTGGTTAAAATGGTAAATTTTGTTATGCATTTTTACCACAATATTAAAAATGTAATGCATTTTACTAAATTTGATAATGTATCCTGATTTGGAACAGAAAAGGGGCATTAGTATAAAAACTGATGAAATCTAATTAAACAGTATTTTGTTAATAGTAGCATAGCAAATTTAATTTCTTAGTTTTGATAAATGTACAATAGTTACACAAGATGTTAACATTAGGGGAAATATGTGATGGGGTGTGGAGTATATGGTAAATCTAATATTATTTCAAAATAAAAGATTTATTAAAAAAGAAAAAATCGATTCTATTATTATCTATCCTCTTGGGAGTTTGGAAGGGCAGAGCAACCTGACAGAAGATAGCAACAACTAGAACTCTTTTCTTCTTCAGAGCTTCTACATTGAACCTCTTAGAAATTATGGCAGCTAAGATGCAACTGAGCACCCTCTCAACCTGATATGATACTTTGAAAATTACTTGGTCAGAGGGTGCTTTTTTTCAGGATACTAAGCTGTTATATATTCACTGTGACACACACTTTCCAACTACATGACTGTAAGTAGTAATTTAAATTCTCTTTGCCTCATTTTCCTTATATATAAAGTATAAATGATAATAATACCTCCTTCATAAGACTTTTCTGAGCTTTAAATAAGACCATTCTTTTGAAGTGATTAGCACAGACCTGACATGCAATAAATTCTAGATGTTATTATTATGTGCAGGCATTATAATATGTTTTTATACATTTATGTTTTCTGTGGACCCCTATTATAAGTTTCAATTTTTATTTTTTACAACTTTTAAATTATATATTATATATACAATGTGCCCAATTCAGACGTGTACAGCACAAATAATTTTTACAAAGTTAACACACCCATGTAATCAACAATCCAATCAAAATATAGACCATTATCATCACCCCAGCAGTCTCCCATATTTCCCTTCCCAAGTATTACCCACCACAATTAACTCCATTTGTTTCTGTTTCTGTTAAGTTTTAGAGCTCCTTCCTCCTCCATCTGTCATAATTTAATATAATTTAGGGAATATATGAAACATTAACATGATGCAAAAGTCAAAACCACACATTAGGAATACCTTTCCTACAAATACCTAATTTGAAGTAACATGTCCATTCATTTTTATATAATAATCACATGGCACTTTTGTCAGAAAATTACATGGATGGTAATTTCTGAAGCATTTGCAGTTCTTTTAAGTTCAACCAATATTAAGTGAGCACATACTAACACAATAATCACACTAGTGGATAGAAAGGTGAACCAAAGGCCTT
>PVJD01014469.1:0-28969 GCA_004026545.1 Mormoops blainvillei
GGAAATGAAATTGGCTTTGTTTGTTAGCCTGCGGATCTTGGCCGTCTGGAGGAGCAGAGAAGGGCCTGACAGCTCGGAATGGCGGGCCCATGTGTGCTCCAAGGCACAGGAACCGCAGCGCTGCCGGGGCCCGGGAAGGCGGGCAGACAAAGGAGACCGAGCAGCCCGGGCTCCCTCCCCCCCTCTGCCCCCCGCCTCTCAGACTTCTATCCCCCCCGTGCGCTTCTCTAAAAAGGGGAGGGTAGTGCGCATACTTACACAGACCCGAGAGTGCGCCATCCCACCACATGGCATGGCAGCAAACGCACTGACGGCGTGAAGTAACAAAAACTTGCTTTTTGTAAACGATGAGCACAGAGAAGTAGAGCAGTGTCAGGAAACTTGTCTCCCCGTTACACTTGCTGATCATTTACGATAATCTGCTTTTTCTCTTTCTGGCGAAACTATTTTAAACTCAAAGTCAGGGTTTTCAACACCAAGTCTCTGTCGTTGTCTGATGCACTACAATCAGCTCCTACCACAGGTCTCCTCCCAACACACTGCATGCATATTGGGGTACATTGGCGTAAATATATTTAAAGAGATAAATATGCTTCAGTGTTTACCTCTTTTTTTAAAAGTAGGTTTTCTTGTGTAATATTCTATGATCGCACCTAATAAAATGAGCGGTAATACCTTCGATGCTATTGAATTTTGTCCACAGTCACATTTCCCCGCTTGCCCCAGCATGTCAATCTCCAGTTCGTTTCTGTGGTTTTTAGTGACTGTGGAGGCCAGACGCTCTTCTTGCCTGGACGTCACGGTCGTGGGCGCATGTGGCCTGTGTGGCTCCAGTTTTCCCCCTGCAGGTCCTCAGGCCCATGTCCCTGGTTAGATGGTCTCCAATATTGTCACTTCTTCTGGCTTCTTCTTGTCAAGATGGTGGTCTTCTCGGCTCTGCCGTCCCCTTTGTTCTACACTCGGATGTTACAATGGCCCTTGTACTCACTATTCTTTCCCCCTTGAGAGTTATTTTAAGACCTGAGCTCCGTTCCCAAGGGCGCAATCATTGGCTCCAAGGGTGTGAAGAGTGGTGTGGCTTTTGTTAAATGCCAAAGTTGGGTATTGGGTACAGAACCACTCAGCCCTCCTGGGGTGGCACCGGCCCCAACAGGGACCAGATAGATGCTGGTTAACCTCTCTGCTGGCAGAAGTGCCCTGAAGGACACAGTGATTGGTTCCAGCGTCTGGACCTACTGTAGGCTGTAGCCCTCCCCACATCAGCACCCCCAGAGCCTCCTGTGTTCACTTCCCTGCAGACCCTCCGCCGCAGCTGGTCCCTGCACCTAACGTGACCGTGTCCCCGGGGGAGACTGCGATTCTGTCCTGCCACGTCCTGGGCGAGGCTCCCTACAACCTGACATGGGTGCGGGACTGGCGAGTCCTGTCGGCCTCTACAGGCAGAGTCACACAGCTAGCCAACCTGTCCCTGGAGGTCAGCGCCATTGTCCCCAGTGACAGCGGGCGGTACCAGTGCATAGCCAGCAACGCCAACGGGGTCACAAGAGCATCTGTCTGGCTCCTGGTGCGAGGTGAGACTCTTCCCGCCGTGGCTGTCCTCCCAGTTCCACACACTACCTAGCACTTACCCCCAAAGCCCATCAGTCCATTCCTCTGTCTGGACGTCACCACTGGCAGGCAACGTCAACCCTTTCAGTGTTTCCTGAGCCTTCACGGACAGAGGCATCTGAGCCTCCTAGCCTGTGTCCAGGGCGGGGGTCTCTCTCTTGGGAAGTTCATATTCTTATCTAACCTAAATTTCAACTGCTGTAGGCCAAGCCAATTTTATTGTGTCCTGACCTTCCCCTGTGCCTTTGAGCACCTCATTGTCTACCCTGCCCCCAATATGTAGGACAGGGATGGACCACTAGAAACTTCTGCAAGCCCAGAGATCAGATGAGCTTGGCGGGGCTGGGCAGCCCTGACCAGACAGAGATGGAGGAAACTGTTGGAAGAGCACCGTCTGGGAGTTTTAGGACCTAGGCGTAGCCTCAGGTCCACCAGGATTTAGACAGCTCCTGATCGCCAGGGTGCGCTTTCCCCGAGAGTAAGGGGAGCGTGTTGAAGCAAGGGCTCTCTCTGGTGCCAGTGGCACTGGACTGGCCGTCTGGGTGTGCTGAGAAGGGTTCTGAGGTCATATCTAGGCCACCACTAGGGGAGGGGCGTTTTTGCTGTGTGGATGGGGGGCCCGCGAGATTCGTTTGAGCCTAGTCTGTTGTACTTTCAGTGTCCTGTGGGCTGGGACAGAATCTAAGTTTGGGACCAATACTGTGCAGGCCTTGCTGCCACTCGAGGTCACTGGAGGTGGGGGCCCTCCCAGTCCTGGCATCAGCCTGATACCCTCCTAAGCCTCCCTGAGGTGCTCTGCCTGCGGAGGGGGCTGGGGGTGGAGCTCCAGGGAGCTCGAGGCTCCTCCTGGCCACATTGGGAAATCGGTTCCCATGTGCCCCCCCACCCCCCACCCTAGGGATGTGCCTGGGTGGCTGCCTGGTCGGCCCCAGTCCCTGAGGAAGCCGCTTCTGGGGATTCAGGCTCTTCGGGGCCTTTGCTTCCTATGTCCCCGCCATCTGAGGCTGTGGGAGGGGGCACGGGTCCCTGGGCTGGGGGTCTGGGACAGCCCAGCTGCCCTGACAGCCTCTTTTGCTTGAACGACAGAGGCACCACAAGTCAGCATCCATACCAGGTCCCAGCGCTTCTCCCAGGGCATGGAGGTGAGAGTCAGCTGCTCAGCCTCTGGGTCCCCTGCACCCCACATCTCCTGGAGCCGTGACGGCCACACCCTGCAAGAGGACAGCAGGTGAGGGGCCCAGGGCCTGGGGCTCTGGGACTGGGAACAGGTAGGTAGACAGGGACTCCCAGGGGACATGCCCCAGCCTCAGTCTCTGGGGCTCATTTGAGGCTCAGGAGCGCAATCACCTTGAAGTCGTAACCAATGCCTCAGTGTGGGCTCCGGGGCCAGGAGCTGCAGCCCTGGAATCCAGCAGCCCTGTGCGTGGATCTGCCCCTGTCATTCAGGCTGTGTGACCTGGGGCAAGTCGCCTTACCTCTCTGAGCCCCCTGAATGAAAGCCAGAATGTGCGGACGGTGCTGAGCATGCAGCTCAGTGCAGAGCACACAGGGCAGAAGCGTGGCCGCCAGAGGTGTTAATTAGTTTGTTACTAGCGAGTCCTGGAGCCAGCCTCCCACGATCTGCGCTAACCAGCCCCTTGCTGTCGGACATGTTTTACGGTGTGGCTCCAGAATCCATGTGGATGGCCAGGGGACCCTCATCATTCTGGGAGTGGCCCCAGAGGATGCTGGGAATTACAGCTGCCGGGCTGCCAATGAGGTCGGCGTGGACGAGGAGACGGTCACCCTCTACTACACAGGTACTCCGGCCGCGGGCATCTCAGGAGAGGGACCTCCCTCCCTCCCACAGATGCTTGCTGAGCATCTGCCGTGTGACAGGCAGCGGGGATGCAGCCATGAACGCACGGTCCCTGTCTGGTGGGGAGGCGCAGAGCAGATGATAAACAAGGCACTTTTGGGTGCCGAGGGTGCATAGAGCCGGGCGGGGTGATGGGTGACGTGCAGGTGAGGGTCAGGGGGAAGTGGCTTCACACACAGAACCTGCTGAGGCCCCTGTGAGAGACACCAGTGGGACAGTGCTGCAGGCAGAGGGACTGGTGGGGCAACAGCCCTGCGGCTAGAACGAGTCCCGGGTGCTCCTGGGGCTACCAGGAGGCTGGTGGTGGCGGGGCGGGGGAGGGATGGGGGTGGGACTGGCATCCCACGTAGAGCATTTGAACACCTTGTAGGGTTTCGGCTCCCAGGGCATCTTCTCTGAGGAACAACAGGGGCATTTTTGTCCAGGAACAATGGGCTTTAATTTTGAGCTTCTGGGTGGGAAGCTTGCGAAACACCCGCTGTGGCTGAATTTTTCTGGGGTGACTGACTGACTGTCCCCATTGGTGGGGGATGGGGAGGAAGCAGACTGCCCAGCCCCGCCTCTATCTCTGGCTGCCCCCCAGCTATGGAAAGCCACATTCTCATTCTAGGGAGTTTGTGGGTCGGTCTCAAATTCTCCCTCTGCTTCCCACGCAGACCCGCCATCCATCTCTGCCGTAAGTGCCGTGGTCCTCGCCGCGGTCGGCCAGGAGGCTGTGCTGGAGTGTGAGGTTTCCGGGGTGCCACTGCCCCGGGTCATCTGGTATCGAGGTATGTAGGCTGGGGAGAGGGACCTGTCAGGCCCTGGGGGATTGGCTTTCCAGAACGGTTGTGGGGGGCACTTCTAGTGGAGTGTCTGGGGAGCAGGGCCCATTTCAGCAGCACCCCTCCACCCGCCCCGCCTGAGAGCCCACACTGCTGGTGCAGGACGGCTCAGGAATTAGGAGCCCCTGGGTGACCTTGGCTCCTGGGAGCCAAGACACAGAAGGACAGGTGACCTGGCGTCTCTGAGCTGGCTTCCTGATCTGGAAAGTGGGGAGAATCCAAGACGATTGTATGAGGATGAAAGGAATCCACCACGTACATCAAGTGTCTAGAATGAGCCCGGCACATGGGCTGCGCTCAGTGTTTGTAGCGACGGCTACGACAGTGATGTGATTATCTGAGCGACGGGAGAAAGGGCGACGGGGCTGTTCTGAGGCTCTTGTGAGGCCATGGGCACCTAGCTGAAGTCTGATTGATGGGAACGGCTCTAGTGCCCCCACCAGGGCACGTGGGTGCTGGCCTACGGCCTCAGGCTTTCCAGGAGCAGAAACTGGGCTCCGGCTCAACGGTCAGCGGGGTCCCCCCGCTGCCCCCCCCACCTGGACGAAGTCCCTCCTTTGCAGCACCTGCCTGCGAGCTTGTCAGAGCCTTGCCTTGATCTTGAGAAAGGCAGGTGTATTATCTCAGCTTTCCGGCAGGCAGCACCAGCTCCGAGTTTGAGCATTTTGTCCAAGGTCACCAGTCAGTGGGTGGCAGAGGCCTCGGGACCCCTTATTCAGGGGTCGGGTCGCTGCATCTCTGGCTGAGAGCCCTGCCCGCCCCGGGACCCCTTTGTAAAAGGGGAATCTCTCAATGGAATGTCATTTTCCCTTAAAAAGGAATGAAATTCAAGTTGTAGGACAATGTGAATATAGTCAATACCATTGACCTGTATACTTAAAAATGGCTAAGATGGTAAATTTTACGTTATATGATTTTTTTGGCCACACTTGATTTTTTATTTGAAAAAAGGAATGCAATTCTGATACCACATGGATGAACCTTGAAAATACGCTAAGTGAAATAAGCCAGACACAGAAGGACAAAGGCCGTAGGGTCCTACCTTCACAAGATCCCTAGAGTAGGGACAGAAAGTAGATGGTGACCTCGGGGGCTGGGGGAGGGGAAGCGGACAGTGAGTGTTCCGTGGGGACAGAGTTTCTGTTGGGGAAGATGGAAAAGTTCTGTGGACAGATGTGGCAGTAGGTGCACAACAGTCCAAATGTACTTATTGCTACTGAATTGGACACCGAAAATGCTTAAAATGGTAAAAATTTGTATTATGTATATTTTCCCACAAATGAAAAATTAAATTAAATTTTAAAAAGGGGTTCGGAATCTGGGGGTCTGTCAAGCCTCAGGAGCCTGGGGGAGGCCTCTGAGGGGCAGGCAGGGGGTGTGTGTGGTCACCTTGGGGCCGCCCCAGGACCCTCCAGAGCCAGTCCAAACCTCAATCTGGACCAGGGGCAGAGGGAGGGGGCCCAGGAGGGAGGCCCAGGCAAGGAGTTCTTGGGCGACGAGCTGTCACATGTATGAGGACAGGCTGGGCCTCACTCCTGGTCAACAGAGGAGCTCAGGGAACTGGACCTAGCGGTGCTGACTTAATTTTTTTTTAAATTATGGCAAAATACATAATTAACATAAAATTTACCACCTTCACCATTTTTTGGTGCACAGTTCAGTGGCATTAGCTACATTCTCATCGTTGTGCAACCATCACCACCACCCACCTCCAGGACTTTTTGCATCTGGCAAAACTGAAACTGCCTCCCGACGTTTTGGGGGGAACCTTCCCCACTGTCCCCAGGCCCCAGCCTTGTGAGCTGTAAGAGCCCAGGGTCAGGAGGTCGCCCATGGCAACTGTGGGCCCTCGCCTGATGCTTCCCCCGTCTTTGCTCCAGGGGGTCTTGAAATGATTCTGGCCCCCGAGGACGCCAGCTCTGGGAAGCTTCGGATCCCAGCGGCCCAGGAGAGGGATACCGGCGTCTATACCTGCCACGCTGCCAGTGAGCTGGGCGACGCCGCTGCGGAAATCCGGCTGGAGGTTGGATGTGAGTGTGCACCTGCCCCCAACTGCCCGCCCTCCTTTCCCCCGCTTCTGAGCAGGGAGGAGAGAACCCCTCCAGGTCGCCGGGCAGTGTGGAGCTTATGTCGCATGGCTGCCGAGCACTTGGGGACAAGGGAGGCCCGAGGGAGATGACGCATGCCCAGCCTTTTCCTTTTTTTCCGTCGTGTTGCATTTGTTGGGAGACCCCAGTTAACAAAATGGTACAGGTTTCAGGTGCGCAGTTCCCCAGTACATCCGCTGTACACTGTGCTGTGCGTTCACTGCCCCGAGCCATGTCTCCATCCGTCACCATTTATCCTCCTTATACCTTCTCTACCTCCCTCTGCCCCCCTACACCCAGTGCATTACCTCTTGCTCTGTCACAGTTGCCCCAAGTCTTTGTGGCTTAAAACAATAAACATTTCTTACCTCTCAGCCCTGAACGGTTAGGATTCTGGGAGTGGCTTAGGTGGGTGGTTCTGAGGCAGCGCCTCACAGTGGTACAGTTCCTGTGCTGGCAGGAGCGGCGGGGGCTGGTGGGGGGCTGGCAGGGGCTGGCAGCGTGGGACGGCCCACCGGAGGCAGGGGGACCGCTAAAATCGCGTTCGTGTGGCCGCTGGCAGGGGGGTCTCCGTTCCTCACCACATGGGCTTCCGCAGAAGTGTCCTGTGACATGGCTTCCCAGGAACAGGGAGGTGAGAGAGAAGAGAGAGGAGAAAGAAGAGAGAGAGAGAAAGGGGAGGGAAGGAGGGAGAGAGGGAAAGAGGGAGAAAGAGAGAGAATGAACCTGAGTCCTTAGCACCTGCTGCAGGCTTTGAAGTGGCCCACCATCATTTCTGCCAGTTCCAGTCTGTCGGTGGCATAGACTGACCTTGGGGCACAGAGAGGCGGGAAGGCTACCCAGGGTGCGAATCCCAGGAGGCAGGACTCAGGGGTCGTCCTGGAGGCTGCCACCACAGAGACAAGTGGGGGCATTGTTGTCCTCAGACCTGAGCTCCAATCTTGTCTCCATCACTTGCCGTCTACATGTTTTGGTCAAGTTACTGACCCTTGGTTTCCCCAGCTGACCCTGCCACTTTCTCTCCCTGGTGACTGTGAGGGTTCAGTGACATCAGGCACAGAATGCTTAGCACAGGGCCTGGCACATCATGACTGCTTAATACAAGAGGGGCAAGCACCCTGGTTTCACAGACGGGGAGTCTGGAGCCTCCTGTGGCCGGTCCGTGGCCTCGGCGGCGAGCGCCATGATGTCTCAGTCCCAGGCCTGGGTCCCGGCACCAGGAGCCGCCTGGAGGGTGCAGGCACAGCTCCTTGGCATGCTGAGCGGGGCAGGGTGGGCCCAGAGGGTTTGCTGCAGCCCCAGTGGGAGAGACCGATGCTGGGAGATCTGGGAAATGCAGAGGGTCAAGGGTGGGCTTTTCTGGACTGGGTGGGCCAGGCAGAGCCAGGGCTGGGTGGGCTGGCAAGACCCTCCCTGAGGAGACGGAGGCCCAGTGAGGAGGGTCTGGCCCTGGGGGTGACAGTGCCACCTCAGGGGTCCTCCCAGGTTTGGGGCACCCTTAGCCTTCATTCATTTGTTCCATCATTCATCCCTCTAACATGGCCCTGCGTTGGGGACACAGTAGCATCTGCCTTTGTGTTGCTGGCGGGTCACTGAGGATACTTAGAGCTCCGAGTGTTTGCAGGTGGCATCCTTGGAGTCTGTGGGAAGGGGGCTGCCCCAACACTGGGGTCTTGGGAAGGCTTCTTGGAGGAGGTAGTGTCCAAGTCGAGCCCAGAGCAGTCAGTCAGGTGACAAGTAGTGGAACAGTGTTCCAGGTAAAGGGAACAGCATGCGCAGATCCCCCGTGACAGGAGAAGCTGGGCAGGGAGTGGGACATCGGGAGGGTGGGGAGAGCGTCAGGGAGGCGGCTGCACCTGCCGCGGGTCACTCCTGGCCTGGCCTCGGGAACTGGGAAGAGTCCAGGCTTTGTCCCGCAGCGAGAGGTTTTAGGAGGAAAGGTATGTGCTCAGACTTTCCCGGCATGGCGGGGCTCTTGCGTGGGGCAGGGTGGGTGCAGAAAGACACGGGCTTAGAACCTGATTATAATAATAAAAATATAAGCCGACACTTCTTTGAATTTGCCCTGTGACAGGGCCAGCTTTAAGCAGTACCAACATGTAATCCTCTCAACCCTCTGGGGCGAATGCTATCGTTATCCCCTTTATAGATGAGGAAAACGAGGCACAGAGAGGTTAAGTAACTTGTCCACGGTCACACAGCACAACTGTGGCAAGTGGTACAGCTGAGAGCTGAACCCAGGGTCCCAGCCTCCAGCCCCAGAACTTGACCCTAATGCCCACCAAGCAAGGTGAGCTCGGACGTTACTTCCTGCTGTGAGCCCCGACGTCTCAGATGTCATGTGGGTGAGCAGTGAGAAAGACCTGGAACTTGGCGGATGCTCACTGGCGCTACGGCCCCGGTTATCAGTCAGTAGGGTCTGGACAGCCGAGAGTGTGCTCCCGGGGCGTCCCCCTTGCCGCTCCAAGCCTGCTTTCTTTCCAGCGAGGCCTATTTCCTCGGCGCCCAGGCCGACGCGCCCCCTGGTCCTGTCAGCCATTGCCCTTGGGGACCGTCTCCCCGCGTCAGGGGGAGCACACAGCTGGCACCCGAAGGGCAGGCTTCTGGGGGCACCGGACCACTGCGGCCTCTGGCTTTCAGGCCAGGGGAGGGTGGACAGTGGCCCACCACCTGTGTGTCGGGTGAGCTGGCCTGGTGGCAGTGGTGGGAAATTGAATTTCCTGCCCATCTGGGTGGCAGCTGCAGTCCGGCCTTCATGCCCAGGCTGGCAGAGCCTTCCCGACCAAGAGCGGGTGGGCACCGGGCCTACTTCCTGCCGCTGAACTGGAAACTATCTTTTTGGTGGTGTTTGGGGGCACCTCAAGGAGGGCAGCCTCCCCCCACCCGCCAGCAGTATGACAGCAAGTGACAGTGCGTGGACCAGCCTGCAAGGGGCTTTTGCATTGGCTCCACACCTGGCATCTGGCCACTGAGGCCTGGATCCTCATCCAGGTCCTGCTGCTTCTTTGGCCAAATGATTTACCTGTCTGAGCCCCGCTGTTCTCAGCTGTGACATGGGGACAACAGGAACAGAGCCTTGCGCGTAGGGTCCATGAGAGAGTGAGGGAGGCCGTGTGTCCTGTTCAGGGATTGCTCGGGTAATGCTTGGCGCACTTGCAGTAGGCGGGGCCGGCCGACAAGGGCCCACCGAGGCAGAGTGGGACGCGCTGACTTGTGCCATGGCTGGTGACCGTGCTCCGTGGCGGCGCCCCCTCCCCAAGTCCAGCCCCCTTTCTATTAAAGAACTGTCCTGAGGTTATGTTGTCTTTGCCCTGCTGGGTTTTTCTGTAAGTGGCCGTGTGCCTGTGTCTCTCTCTGCTCCCTCATCTTAGTCCCTGCTTCGTGGTCCCAACCTCTTCTGGGACCCACCTTGCCCATCTGTCCCACCTTTGGGCCGGAGACCCCTCCCTCCCCCTGGCCAATCGGAGTCAAGGCCGACGGGGCTCTCCTTCCTACTGGCTCCGCCTCTGAACCACGGAACCCGGGGGATGGCAGAGGAGACTGGGGGGCCACGGGGTCTCAGACAATGAGAAAGAGCCCTGGAAATTTCACATATTCGAACCAGGGTAAAAATAGAGTCACCTCTCTACGGATGGGGAAACTGAGGCCCAGACTGGTGAAGGGGTTTGCCCAGGAGCACCCCTGGGGGCTGAGGCAGCACAGGGGCCCTGCCCAAGCTGTGGGTCTTTAGCGTGGTGTCCCTGGCCCTGGGGACCGAGCAGGAGCAATGGAAGCCAGCACTTCTGTCGTGGTCACTTGTCAACAGCTGTTAGAATCCACGGGGTCTTTCCTGGAAGGGGGAGTGGCCCCACCAGCTGGGTCCGGTCACTAACACCCTCCGCTCCTGAGAGAGGGGAAGGCAGAGGGAACCCTGGAGGCCCTGCAGGAGGTCCAGGGCAGCCCCCAGGGTGGTCAGACCCTCCTGTCCGGCCCCCCTCCCAGGCTGGGGGCCGGCCTCCTTCAGTGGGGCCTCTCTCTCTCCCTGGGTCTCCGGGTTCCCCTCACAGAGCCACCTCCTCACAGACATGTGGCTGCAGCCTTGGCTGGAGAGACCAGGGCCTACCCAGCTCCTGCCCCGGAAGCCTGCCCAAGGCCAACACAAAAGGGCAGATGGCCAGGGACCCAGCTTGCTGTCCCTCCCTGGGTTACCGAGGGTCACCTGGGAGGCTTGAGTAGGGGGCCCGGAGCCTGAAAGCCAAAGTGGCTGAACCTCGTGTAAGAGGCCCTGGGAAGAACACCGGACGGGCGTCCAGCCCCTGACCACCCCCACGTAACCTCCTCCCCTGGCCAACGAGGGGACCAGAGGACCTTCAGCTTGGGCATCCAAGGGTCCTGGGATCCCGCCTTATTTGGGGGCTCCAGGTGAAGTGCGGGGGACGGCCACAGAGGAGGGCGAGTCAGTTTCCTGGGCAGGGTCTGAGTCCGGGATCTGGCGGCATTGAGATTCACCCTGAGAGAGGACGCGGGAGCTGGGTGCGGCCCTGGCTGGGGAGTGGCCGCGCTGTCCCGGGTGCCCAGGGGGATGCAGCGGTGCCGTGGTCGAGAGCCTGGGCCGCAGCAGCAGCAGCTCGATCTGGGCTCCGATCCCAGCTCTGCCACTGACTTCAAGTGGTGCCATTGGGCAGGTTCTTTAATCCCCCCGCCCCTCGGTTTCCTCCTCTGTGTAATGAGATGAGGTTGTGGTAACCCCACTTCATGGGTTGGTGGGGACCATTCATGCAATCACGTTCCTGAAAGCACCGTCCCCGTGCATGTCACTTCGTAGCCGTTTGAAATGCTACCCTTTATACCTCTCCTTTGCTTGTTATTGTAAGGGTCTGTCCCTTCTCAGGGAGAAGTTCAGGCCTGGGAGGAGAATGAGGAAGAGGGTGCCTCGCAGCAGCCCAGATTCGGGAGGCAAAGCCAGGCCGAGCGGGGTCTAAGGAGGGAGTGCGAGATCGCGGATGGGAGGCCTGCCGGGAGGAGGGAGGTTTGAGCTGGGCCCTGGAGGCAGGCTGGGCGCAGTGGAGGAGGCAGGCTCTGGGGGCGCCGTCCCTGGGGTTGAACCCCAGCTCTGCCCGGGGAGGGGTGGGATGGCAGAGCTGTGCCCCCAGGGCCAGGGCCCTGCAGGACCAGGGACCTCATCCGAGGCGAGCCCGGGGCAGAGGCTTCCTGGGATCCTGCTTTGCGGCTGCCAGTCACGAGAAAGGCGCGCGGGTGGTGTCTGAGGCTGGGCCCAAGACTGTCTTCCTCCTTGCTGTGATTTTCCTAGCCGTGTCTACGCCTCCCTGGAACATCGCTGACCCCTGAGGCCGGGAGGGAAATTTGATGTCACGATTTGGATGGGTAGGGGAGATTTCTGGAAAGAGTGGAAAGAACGAAGAGGTGGAGGGTTTTCCATGGTGCTGGATGCGAAGAGATAACAAAAGCCTGGGGGACCTTCCTGGCCGTAGGTCTGGGGACAGGGGCCTGAGGCCAGTGTGCAGAGGCGGCAGGGGACAGGGCCTGGACCCGTCTGGAGTTGGACCTGCTTCTGGCCTGCCGCAGGCTGAAAGGATCATGAGAGTCTGTTTTGGGAAATAACTTATCTTTCCTCCCCAGCTATAAAAATAGAACAACGCGTAGGGGAAAACATTGGGAAGAAACACTTCAGTCTATTAAGAGTGGTTGGCTTGGGGAGGGGCGTCAGATTTGGGGATGTGTGGAGCAAAAATTAGGGAAAATACTCATGCGTGCGTTTAAACGTATCATAGCTCAGGCAAGCAGGGAAGCCCCGTTCAGAAGTGTTGTCCTGGTGCAATTATTAACACGGCCCTTTTCACTCGCCAGTGTCCCCGTTTGGACCGTGAAGCGTAAGGTCACGTTATGTATAGAAAGCGCATTTTGCTTTCCTAGTAGCGCTTTGTGTGCTCGTTGCAAAAAGTGCAGCAAACAGGAAGACGTGAAGAAGAGATGAAAGATGACCTGTAAACTCCCCATGGAGTCGGCCTGGGGGAGGGCCGCCACCTGTGCTGCCGCCTGGGTTTAATAACACACCACCTTCGGGGACTGTTGTGTGGGTGACACACGAGAAACACTAGCACAGTTCCTGACACGTGATAGGGGTTAGCCATCGTCATCACTGCCATCATCCTGTACAGAAGGGACCCTGGAAGTGGCTGCTCCGGTCCAGGACACCTGCTAAAGGAAGCACCTTGTGGCCCAGGATGGGGGCGACGGGGTCTCAGAGGCTCCTGTAGCCCCTCAGAGGTGGGCTTCCCGGGAGGCGTCACTGCCGGGAGTCAGAGGGTTGCCCCCTGTGACCCTCCATAGGCCTATTGTCGACGGCTCCACGCTCCTGAGAGCTCTGCCAGGGTGGGTCCCCCCGAGGTCAGGTTGGCCTCGGAGCTTTGGATACGAGTCAGCCCCCAGGTTCACGAGGGCGAGGCTGGAAGAGAGGGACCCTCCCGGTGACCCGGGGACAGTCCCCTGGGAGCTGGGTGGATCCAGCCGCCATGACCGGTCGCCTCCCTGCAGATGCGCCCCAGCTGATGGAGCTGCCCCAGGATGTCACCGTGGAGCTGGGCAGGAGCGCCCTCCTGGCATGTCGCGCTACAGGCCGCCCGCCCCCTATGGTGGTCTGGCGCCGTGGAGACGGCCGGCCGCTGGAGCCCGGGCGGGGCAGCAGGACCCGGCAGCCTGATTCAGGAGTGCTGTTCTTCGAAAGTAAGAGACTGGAGCTGGGGTGGGTGGGCCGCGGAGGCAGGATGGCTTCCGACACCCTGAGCCCCCAGTCTGGGCGGCTAGAGCAGGACCCTGAGCCCCGGCACTGACCGTGGGCGATGCAGCGTCGTGTTTAGCTGGGTGACTCTGGTCAAGTCGCCTCACTACTCTGAACAGCCGTGATAATGATAAAGACTGTGCTACCGCCTGGGTTTAATAACAGGCCACCTTAAGGGGCTGTTGTGTGGGCGACACACAGGAAACACTAGCACGGTTCCTGACACGTGTTACAGTGTTAGCCGTTGGCATCACCGCCACCATCACCGTCACTACTCCTGCCAGAGCCACTATTTACTATGTGCCAGGCTGGATGCTGGGCACCGTATTCACATCATCTTACCGACCCCTTCCAGGTACACTGCAAGGTACCGCAAGGTATTGATAAATTGTCCCCGTTCTGCAGATGAGCAAGCTGAGGCCTTCTGTCCTTCCATGGTCTGGCTCTGCGCCCCGCCCCCCTCCCCTCTGCCCTCCCGGCCCTCCCACCTAAGCTCTACAAGGCCAGGCTGTGCCGAGGGCTCCCTGTGCACCGGGGAGTGGAGCTTGTGGGGGCTGGAGCCGTCGTGTGCCCTCAACTGTCGGGCTTGCCTCTTTCCTGCCCCTTAGGCGTGGTCCCTGAAGATCAGGCCCCGTACGTTTGTGAAGCTCAGAATGTTTTTGGGAAGGTCCAGGCAGAGACCCGGCTGGTGGTGACTGGACATGGTTCGTTGGGGGATCTAGAGAGGCGGGGAAGGTGGGGGGGGACACCCCAGGGGGCCCCTCATGGCCGCCCATCCTTGGGGACAGATGTGTCCAGGGCTGGGTATTCCGAGAGGGGCACCTGGACCTCTGCTTCCTGGGCGGGTTCCCTGGGGCGGGGAGGGCGGAGCCTCTGTCCCCACAAGACCAGCCACGGAGATCTATCTAGTGCGACAACACCGTGTCTTCTCTCCACAGCCCCGCCCCAGATCGCCAGCAGCGCCTCCACCGTCCGGGTGCTGGAGCGGCAGCCCGTGTCCCTGCCCTGCATCATCCTGGCTGGGCGGCCCTTCCCCGAGCGGCGCTGGCTCAAGGCCGGTCGGCCAGTGAGTGCCGGGCTCCTCCCGGGGTGGCCTGCGGGCCGTGGTCCCGGGCGATGGAGGGGGCTGCCCCAGTCACACCTTGGCCTCCACTTTGCTCGTCCCTTTCGGAGTGTCCTCTTCCTCCCTCCCTCTCTTTCCTGCCGCTTTCCAGAACCTTCTCTGATAATGTGCCGAGAGCATCGTCACCCTCTAAGGTCCTGCCAAAGATGGTGTGGCTGCCTGCCCCACACCCCCACCCCCGGAACTCTGCAGGAGGATCCGGCCTCCATTAGTGCTGAGGTCTGGGGGCAGGGGTGTGCTGGGGGCACAGACACCCTGTGCTGGTCGCCCCGTCCTGGCTCCAGGACACAGCTCTGACCTGGGCACTTTTAACATCTGCCCGACTGCCTAGCACAGTGCTGGGCACATGGCAGCTGCTCTGTCCCTGCATATGGATTTGCTTCCCTCTGTTTTTGTCTCTTTCCCTGTCCTGTTCACTCCTTCACCCCCCTTCCCCTCAATTCTTCTGCCCTGTCCTCAGACATGCTGGGAGTCCTTGTGCCCTTGAGGCCATAAAGAGGTGCCCTCACCCCCATTTTACTTCAGAGCACCAGGGACACCTAGGGAGGCAGCAGCTGTGGGGCTGTCTCTCCGTCCCCGCTGCCCCGGTCCGGGCACTGTTGTCCCGGCTGCGTTGCAGAGGCTGGTCGTGACAGTGACTCACGGTCAGCCCTTGCAGTTAGACGTGACCCAAGGCAGGCCCTGCTGGGGAGTGGGGCTGGGAGGTGAGCAGCCTTCCCGAGTCTGGGGGCGCAAGGGAAGGAGTGGCCCTGGGCTCCGTCAGTGCCAGGTCAGGCCTGTTTGCGCCCAGTGGGCACCCCGGGGTCCCTTGCCTGCTCAGCTACTGTGTGCAAGCAGCAGAAAGCCCCTCAAGCCCACTCGGCCCCGAGGGGCCTGGCACTGAAACGTCCAGGGGCAGAACGTGCAGCCAGGCTCATGGGGCAGGGACACCTTTACGGAGGGCGCCCCAGGCCCATTCTGGATCAGTGTCCCCTGCCACCCTGGGGCTGATGGAGCCCTGGGCGGCCATCAGGAGCTGCTCTCCCTGCTTCTGTCACTGGGACCCCATCTGAAGTGGCCGCACCCCTGCTCTCTGTGCCTCCCTTCTCTGCCCGGGGCTCAGTGTGGCGGGGCCTCGGGGCTCCAGCCCCTCCTCGGAGGCTCTGGCTCTGGCTCCGGCCCTCACTTCCAGGAGAGGCTCCACCGACCCAGCTGGGGCCAGGCATCTTGCCCTGTCCAGTTGGCATGGCGAGTGGGGTGGGGGCATGCTGGGGGCCAGGCCCACGTAGCCGTGGAGGTCTGTAGGGGTGAGGAGTCTTAGGGAAGCGGTGGGGGCTGGGCCATCATGGCGTCACCCCCCCACCCGCTGCCAGCTCCCCCAGCTTCTCCCAGTCCAGCCTGTGCCCTGCTGGCCGGCCGGGCAGCGTGGTCTCTGAGGGCTGTCTCTTTGCTGGCTCTGAATGGGGCCAGGGTCCCAGCCGGTGCCTCCTCACCCTCCGCAGCTCCCGCCCGGCAGCCGGCATTCTGTCCGAGCTGATGGCAGCGTCCACCTCGACCAGGCGCTGCAGGAGGACGCGGGGAAGTACAGCTGCGTGGTCACCAACGCGGCCGGCTCTCGGCACAGGGACGTGGAGCTGGTCGTCCAGGGTGAGTCCCGGGGCCCCAGGGCTCTGGGGGTGGGACAGGGACTGGCTGGTACTGGGGAAGGCAGGGTTCCGGGGACTTGATCTAGAATACCTTTGTGTAGAGAGAAAATTGCACAGGTAGTAGTCACTGGGGGAAATTTAGAGATTGGACAAGCAAGTAAAAAATTCTCCTATAATACTAACAGCTAAGAAGAATTTTACATTTTGGTACGTATCTTCGCACTGTATGCACCTGTGAGCTTGCACACACATCCCTATGTATGACAAATTGTATATAATATAAACTATATATTTTTAATACCAGTTATAGATGCATCTACATTTCTATCTATAAATTCTTTATAAATATATACACATACATATTTTAAACCCAAGCTGGGACCCCATTATTATATTTTTGTTTTGCAGCCTGAGTGTTTCCCGTGGCACTATATTTTATGACCATTTTCGGTCCATAAATTCCCAGAAGCATCGGTTAAAAACTGTGTGCCCTGCTTGGATGAGCCATGAGTATCTAACCTGTCCCCTTGCACCAACACCCGGGGGTAAATGCCCTGTGCCCCCACCTTCACCCATGTGACCGATTCTTCCCTTCGGATAAACCCCTTGCTGTGGAATTGAGTTTCGAGTCACAGAGGTAGCACATTTTTAGGGCTTTTCGTGTGTTTTGGCCAGTTCCCGGCCCCCTCACGGCATGGGAGTCCCCACTAACCTTTACCCACCCAGCCAGGTACCGCTGTCCTTTTTAATGAAAGACAAGAAGTTGAAAGGAAGTTTGATTATATTTCGTAATTTACCAAGTATGTTAATACCCTCTTTTAATAAAGTTTTGTTTCACAAACCCCCAAAGGATGAGCAGGAATCACACATTCTTCCCCATTTTTAGGGGAAAGCCGAAGTTCGGGAGGAGGCTGAGTCTAGAGCCAGGCGTTTTTTCTCCCCATAACTCCAGTAGTGGTCAGAGATTGGGCACGGGCCACACGGAGACTGTTGCGTGGTCCTGTGTGGCTTCACTTCATTTTCATAACTGCTCCAAGGCGTGGGTTTTCAGGGGCTTCCGTTCTGGAGTTAAGCAAGTTGGGGGTCCGAGAGGAGGGTGACTGCCCTGGGTCACAGATCAACAGACCCCTCTGCCCATGCACAGCACGCTACCCCCACGGCCCACCGCGGTGACACAGCCCCGCCTGCAGGGGGGCGGCGGGAACAGCTCTGCTGCCCTGGCTGCCCCCCGCCGCCGACTCTCCATGCCGGCTCACCCTCCCCCGCTCGCCTCAGAGAGCCCCTCTCTATGCCTGTGACTCTGGATGGTGCCCAGAAGAGATGTGGCCCTTGTTTCCAAGTTTACTTGTGCTATGACTGTTTTCTGCCATTTATCACCTGTCCATCCCCAGAGCGTGGGCAACAAATTGAGGTTCATGGAGCTTTTTTTTTGCTGATCTAGGAATATGGGCGCCGAAAGACGAAATGGTTCTTCCCAAGTCCCAGAGCACGGACAGGGCAGGGCTGGCCCCCAGGCACCGCTGCCCTCTGGCTGAGGCCTGAACTTGAGCAGTGGCAGCTGGGAGTACTCTGCCCTTTGTCCTCTGCTGTTAAAATGCCCCCCCCCCCCCCGACGCGCTTCTGGTGAAATATACAGAGCAGAGACTTTACCATTTTAACCATTTTCAAGGGCACAATCCAGTGGCATTAAGGATCTTCACACAGTTGCATAACCATCCCCCCCATCCATCTCCAGAACTTTTTCACGTCCCCAAACTAAACTCTGTCCCCATGAAACACTGACTCCCATCCTTCCCCCAGCCCCTGGTGGCTAGCATGCTATATCCTGTCTCTCTGGATCCTGCTCAGACAGGCGGAGCCATGCATTATTTGTCTTCCTGTGTCTCGCTTATTTCACTTGGGGTCATGTTTTTCAAGGCTCATCCACACTCTAGCATCAGATTTTCATTCCTTGTTAAGGCTGAATGTTACTTGCTGTGTATATACCACATATTGTTTATCTGTGGTCTATTCATGGATTTTTAAAAAATATATATTTTATTTATTTATTTATAGACAGAGGGAGAGGGAGGGAGAAAGAGAGGGAGAGAAACATCAATGTGTGGTTGCCTCTCATACGCCCCCTACTGGGAACCTGGCCTGCAACCCAGGCATGTGCCCTGACTGGGAATCGAACCAGCAACCCTTGGGTTCGCAGGCTGATGCTCAATCCACTGAGCCACACCAGCTGGGGCTGTTCATGGATATTTAGATTGTTTGTACCTTTTGGCCATTGTGAATAATGTTGCCATTAACTTTGGTTTACAAAATTGGTTTGTTTTTGAAAGTGCCACCTAGAATTCAGTCCCCCACCACCCACCACGTCACCAATGAAGGGGTTCCAGCCTCTCTCCCCTGTGTCGCCTCAGGATTTCCCACCCCCGCCATCACCTGGACCAAGGTAGGCAGAGCCTGTTACCATGGAGGGTGACGGGCAGGCCCAGCGCTTCGTGGGGAGGGGAATGATTCTACATTGCCCTGGTGTGTGGGCTCTGCCCGTATCACCTCTGACTGTACCACAGGAAAGCAATGCCCTCACCTCCGGTGGTCCCCGCTACAATGTGAGCAAGGATGGCACCTTGGTCATCGCCCAGCCGTCCACCCGGGATGCAGGGACCTATATCTGCACGGCCACTAACGCCGTGGGCTTCTCTAGCCAGGAGATCCGGCTTTCTGTCAACAGTGAGTGATGGCTGTCCCAGTCCTGGGGGTGATGCTTGGCAGGTGCGGCCGCAGGGCCCTGCACCCTCTGACTTTACCTGAATCTCCCCGTACCCTGGTCGACCCTGCCTCTGAATTCCTCCCATGTGAAGGACACGTGGGCCAAAGCTCAGAGCACTGTCCCCGGTCGAGTGGACCTGCTCTAATTGCAGTTCCAGCTCACGTGTGAGTGAAATCATATGGTCTTCGCCTTTCCCCGTCTAGCCCCTGGGGGAGGTATTACACCAATGGGCTTTGGAGACACACAGCCCTGCACTGGACCCCTGCCCGCCACCGCCTCGGCAGTCCCCTTGCCAGCCCCTCTCCCTGACGCTTTGTGCCCCGGACCCTCTGACTTCCTTTCAGTCTTTTTCATGGTCCATCCTGCCTCGGGGCCTTGGCGTGTGCAGTTACTGCTGTTTAGAATGCCCTTCCCCCACTCCTTGGCCCAGCCGACTTCTCCATCCATCAGATGTCAGCTCTCCCTGACCCCTCAGGCTGGGTCCTGTCGCCTTGCAGCAGAGGGTGGACTGTCCCCTTCATAATGCCTGGCACAACTCTGATTAAATAAACAATCGTGTGCGAGCTGTTTGGCACCGGTGTTCCCTGCGGGTCCCCTGCGCTGAGGATGGAGGCAGGACCAGTCCTCGCTGCGTGGCCCAGCAGTTGCCACAGAGCCCGGCACTCAGAGCCGTGTGGAGAGGCGAGCAGACGCAAGCCCATCTCCCGTCACACGTGCTCAGAGCCCATACTTTCACACTCCTCTGACTAGGATGAACAGGGACACACGTGAGCGCCCCATGGGTCTCGATGTCCCCATCTGACCGGCTTGTTTAGTTGTTGGTGCTCGGACACATCACTGGGGACCTTCAGTGTATGAGCACCTGGCTGGAAATGTAGGGGGCGCGTTAGGAAGGAGGGATTCAGGGTAACCTCTGCCCTCAGGAGCTCCTGCTTGACGTGAGAGCGAGGTGACGGGCACAGATTAGTACAGCCCCCTGGGGGGGTTGGGGAAGGCCAGAGGGGGACCGGGTACCGCCTGGCGGCTGAAGTCCTGGGACTAAGTGGGATGATCGGGGTGGGGGGACAGGGTAGGGAGAGAAAAGAGGAGGAGAGAACCTGCCCCAGTGTCCCCAGGGAAGGGACAGCAGGTGACGAGAAACCAGAGGAGTGTAAATGTTGGGACAGGAGCAGCCATGTCAGGGTCATCGCAGCCCCGGGGAAGCCATCAGATCCGAGCCCACCCTAAAACCAGCACGCTTCCATTACGACAGAGCCACATCGATCTCTGCACCTCCTGGGTGGCAGCATCACCTTGGCTCCCTGAGGGAGCTGCCCTGGTCTCCTCTGAGCCCCATCCCATGGCGCTCTGACCTGCTCACACTTTCTGCCTGTTTCCACCAACAGCCAAACCCAGGATCCAGGCGAATTTCTCACATGACACAGGCAAGCCCCTGAGAGTCACAGCCAAGGCCGGTGATGAGGTGACCCTGGACTGCGAGGCCCAAGGCTCCCCACCCCCACTGGTCACGTGGACCAAAGACTTCCGCCCTGTGCCAACTGGCACGGACAGGTAACTCCAACTGCACGGCCTCGGCAATGGGAAGAGAAAGCGCGTGGGGTTTAGGGGAAAGCCACCCTCAGGTGGCCCGTGACCCGGGGGATGTGAGGGCCCTGTGGGTGCTCCCAGGTGGTTGTGCCTTCACCTCTGCACACAGCACTTTTGTCCTTGGGCTCCCTGGAGCCTCTCCGCGGACCTCTGGGGGTGGTCCCCAGTTGCCCAGGATGAGACCCTTCAGAAATAACAAGCCCCTGCGCTTCCTGCCCTGCTGCTGGGAGCCGCGCACAGACTCTCCTGTAGCCTGCATGGCAGCCCGTGTTGTCTGAGCTGAACTGAGGCTCAGAGAAGTGGGGTGAAGCCGCTCGTGGCTCCCCAGCCAGAAAGAGCAGCGCCGCAGTTGGGTCGGCATCCTGACCGGGACTCGGGCTCCGTCCTCGCCCGCTCCGCAGACCACGTGTCTGGCGGCCGGGCTTTCTGACTCAGCTTCTCCCTAACGGTCAAGTACCCTGGGAGTGGGAGGAGGCCGGCTTGGGTGTCCTTCAGAGCCAGGCTGTACCCCACCCCCAGACAGGGGTGGGGGTGGTGGTTCCAGACAAGAGAGCCTCAAAACTCCGGGGGCCCTTGACCCGTGGGGGTGGGGGAGGACTGCCGCAGCTCTGGCCGGTGACATCAGTGCTGGCGAGGTCTTTGAGAAGTTCCAGACCAAGGAGGTCTGTGCAGCCCCCACCCCTCTGACACCCACACGTGGGTCTCTGCGTCTCCGAACATCTGTTGGGTGAGCCCTTCCAGCCTTTGAAGCCTGCACCTCGGAGTGCAGCTGGGGTCCCGTGGCCGGGCTGGTCTGCAGCGCCTGCCCCTCAGGCCCTGTGGGTGTCTCTGCAGCTCTAGGTCCTGCACAGCAGCGGGCCTGGGGGCCGGGGGAGCCGGCGTCTCTCCCCAGAAAGCCTGGTCCCAGCCGCTTGGCTGGGGGAGGGTGGCCGGCAGCCAGGTGCATATTTATTTAGGACGCGTTGCTGAAATGGGGAGCCTCAGTTCCCATGTGGTCACCCCTTCTTGTTGTGATGCATGAGACAGGTCAGCAGGGAGCCGTAAATCTGCAAGAACCGCTTTTGCAATCCTTGAGCTGTGTTGCGCTCCCTCCCCCTGCCCCCTGCTCTTCTTCCCAGCCTCCAGCTTTCTCTCAAGATTTATATCTAAATGAGGAGGAAAAGAGGCCTGGGGTGGAGCTGGGCTGACGAGCTCAGGCCCTGGAGTCCGTCAGCCTCGAGCGCCGAGCCCAGCTGGGTCCGTCTCAGTCGTGTGGCTTCAAGTCTCCCTCGGTAAAGTGGACCCTGTTTAAACGATGTTCACTCGACACGGTGATGGATGCGCGTGCGTCCTAAGTCACTCCCCTTGATAACATTCGTCTGCTGCTGTCCACACACCAAAGCGTTGCTTCCAGCTTTTTAAGACGAGCCCGTCTTTAATCCTAGTTCATTCTCGTGCACTTTTTAAAAAATTCACACGCCGTACAATTCTAAGTTTTCTGTGTATTCGGGGTTGTGCGTTCGTCACCACAGTCAATTTCAGAACACTTCTAGCATTCCCCCCACTGCCCCCAAGCCCCCAGACTCACTGGCAGCCTCTCCCCACGCCTGCCCACGCCAGCCCAGCCCCAGTCCCTGGCGACCACCAGGCTGCTCGCTGTCGTTGGATTTATCTCTTCTGGACGTTTCACATAAACGGGATCACACCGCGTGTGGCTTTTTGTGTCTGAGTCCGTTCACTTCGCATCGTGGGTTTTAGGTTCACCCTCGTTGTAGCCTGTGTCAGAACCCCGTTCCTTTTCGGTGGCTGGGTAATACTCCACCGTGTGGACAGACCCCCTTTTGTTGATCCGCGCACCAGCGGAGGGGCCTTTGTGTTCCCATTTCTTGGCGACTGTGGGTAACCTCGTCAACTGTGGATTGCATTTAAATCACACGCCAATGTCATTCACAGGCTCTGGGCCCCATGATTCCTGGGCCTCCCGTTCCATCTACGTGTAGAGCCCAGCAGCCACCGAACGGCTGCCCCACACAGGCCCAGCTCAGTCTTCCCAGACACAGCTCCCCGTGGTCTCAGGGCCACTTGCCCAGAAGATGGAGAGTAGGACCCCCGTGGACAACACACACCCAGGGGTGGCACAGGTGGAGTGGTCGGGGGGTGGGTAGACTGGCTGCCTGCTCTTCTCATCTTCCCCCTCCCTTTCCTTCCCTGAGGGAGTCCTAGGCTCCCCTGCGGAGCTGCATTCTAGAAGCCGGTGGCAGCAGCAGCAGCAAACTTGCACCAGGCAGCGAGAGGGGCTCCGCCTCTCCTCCTCTTGATGGGAGGTGCCAGCTGCCCACCCTCTTTCCTCCCCGGCTGGGCCATGCTCCCCCCAACTCTGGCTAAGCTGGCCCCTCATCTGTGGCGGCCCCTTCCTACCATCCCCGCTAACTCTGGGGTGTAGTCAGGCTGAGAACCACGATGTGGCCGAGCCTCTGAGGCCGCCTCTGTCTGCGTTTGGGCAGGGCTGGCCCTCTCCTGCCAGCCGTCCTGGAGGCGGGTACAGTGAGCGCATCCCGCCCAGTGCACTGAGGATGAAACAGGAGCCCGTGGGGTAGGCGAGAGCTGGGGTCCTGGCCTTCCACTTCTGATACTGGGCCGGCCACACACTCACACGCACACACATGCAGACACGCACAGGCACGCACACAGATATGCATGGGTGTGCACAGACCCACAGACACACACAACAGGCTTCTGGGCATACACCAGGCGGGCACCTGCTCTCTCTGGAGGGTCTAGAGAATCCTCTGAGCACTCAGGGATCTGCGATCCCCACATCAGAAAGTCCTAATAGAAGACACTGCTGGAGCTTGGCGACGACGCCCTCCCCCGCCGGCATGTGCTCGTGTCAGTGCTTCTGGAGAACTAGGCGCGTTTTCTGCTCTGCGCGCGTCATGGGCACTTTCCTCCATTGACCCATTTTCTTGATTCATCCTGGCCTGTGTCAGTTGCTTTTCATTTAAAGGGCAACATAACATCCCAGGGCGTTTGTCTCCCGTTGTTGCTCAGCCAAATCCTCTGGGGCACGAGCGCTGGGGCCAACGTCTGGCGGCCATGAACGGGACTGTTGGAACGTCTTTGCACAAATGCTTTTCTTTATCTTCTGGTCATGTCCTTGGGGGATAGTCCTGTAGCAAACAGCCCAGTCGAGGGTGGGAATGGCTGTCGAGTGCTCCCGACTCTCTGGGAGAGCTGTTTGTGGAAAGCCTGTGCGAGCTGTGAATTCACAGCTGAAGGCAATGGGGCTTCTTGAGCAGCTCAGGTGCCCAGGACTGTGCGGCAACCACATTGCAGAGAGAGGCCGCAGGAGATCAGGGTCGCAGACCTGGGGTCCCCTCCCAGCGTTGCCCCCATGCGTGGACTGAACCTGAGCGAGACCCTGCCCCTCTGTGAGCCTCGGTCTTCCCATCTGAGAAATGAAAGGGACAGACGGGCGATGGTGGTCAGAGAGTGCCTCGCGGCTCTGGTCCCATGATTCTACCCGGGAATGCTGGGGCGAGGCGGTGTTTCTAGGCAACAGTGTTTGTTTGTGGCTCTGATGTGTAGCTGGGACATCTGCTAGCTCTCCTGGCCCGGCACACACTCTGGCGGCAGCCGGCCAGTGTCCCACGCGGGGGCCAAATCCAGACACATTGGGGGTGGGGGTGGGGACAGCTGGGGAGGAGTGGGCAGTTGGCACCCCCAACCCTCTCTGGCCCGGTTACCCCAGGGTGCAGTGGCGGGGCTGTAGCTGGGGCTCTGGTGACCCAGGAAGAAAGTGGCTGCTCACCAGTTGCTCACAGGGGCCCCTCGGGGGGCCTTCACCTTGGTGGGTCCTCACAGTTCCTTGCTCTTGGCCAACCTGGTGGCTCCGAGGTCTTGGTCTTCTCAGCCTGCAGCCAGTGGCTCTCTTTCTGGAAAACTCTGCGGTGAATTGAACTTCCGAGCGGACCGTTTAGGTCACCACAGTGGTTGACAGGGTGGCCGCAGAGCGCAGGGCGAGTGCCAGGTTTGCCCTGGCCAGCTGGGGGGCCGCGTGGCCTCTGCGAAATGGGGCGATGACAGTAGGACCTGCCTGCCGTGCAGGTTTGGCTGTCGGGGGTTCCAGATGAGAATGTGCGTGGAGGGTACCCAGCTGTAGGTGGCACACAGCACGTGCCCTACAGCTGACAGCTGCCCTAGTTAGCATGGTTCAGTGCCCGTTGCATGAGCTCACAGGGGTGGCACCTTCTCCCTCTCTATCATGCCTGGTCATTCCGTGGGTCTCGGGCCTCTCTACCTGAATTCTCCTGCTTGACTTTTCCATGTGGGGCTTCCTTGTAAGGGTCTGTGATGCGGCTGAGGCCCCAGCACAGAGAGGACGGTCAGAGTGGCCATTGGTGGGTGCAGGTCCCTGCTGGCTGGTGCGGGTGGGTGGGCCCTTGCCCTGCGCAGACTTGGACGCCACCCTGGCCCCGGCAGACATGGGCACGTGGTGGGCGCTCATCCACAACCACCGACCCTCCTGGGAGCATCTGTGCTCTCGCGGTGAGGTTGCGAGTGGGTCCTTTAGAAACGGCATAGTGGCACATACAACACAGGACATGGCGAGAGGCACCGGGCACAGGCAAACCAGCGGACTGGAGCAATCCCACGCCAGGAGCGATTCCTCAACCCCTGCCTGTGGCAGCTGGTCCGCCTCGATCCCCCTCGCCATCCAAGAAATGGATGCACGTATGAGCAACGGGCTGAGCCGGGCTCCATGAGGCTCAGAGCCAGGGAAGGCTTCACGGAAGAGCCGGGGCCTCACCGCCTTGAAGGGGCCTGGGGGGCAGGAGCGTGTTCCTGAGATGCGGTGGGGAAAGGGAAGCAGTGTGAGCGGAGGCGGGGAGGGGAGTGTGTTTGCAGGACCGTTGGGGTTTGCTGCCAAATATTTATTGAGCACCTACTGTGGATCAGGACCCGTGCTGATGGGCTGGGACGTGACAGGGACCCGGGCACACCTGGCCTCTCCCCCCATCGAGCCACCTGACCGTGACAGGTGACCACAGGTGTGATAAGTGCCACGGTGGCTTTAGGAGCATGTAACTGGGAGCAGGGCTGGCTCACCTTGAACCACAAAGGAGGAGAGGCAGCTGGAAAGGTGCTTATGAGCAAGGATGCCACGTAGGTGTGTGCTGGGAAACAGGTGGACGGTGTGGTCTGGGGACCTGCATCATTCTGAGCACTGTCTATCAGGTGCCTTTTGGTCCCCCCGGGCAGGTAGGTCCCCTGTGGGGCTCACAGGGCCAGAGGGACCACATGCCCCCATCTGCATGGTTGTGTGAATCTTGAAGCCGACAGCCAGTGAAGGCTGAAGCCCAATGGCTGTCATAAACAGGAAATTCCCTGAGAATCTGGGCACCGCACTGAGCCATCTGGACACTCATGCTGCCACAGTGGACAGCTGCTGCTAATTACACCACACGCACACAGCAGCAATGCGCTCCCCACTTCCTTCCACTTCTCCCTAGCCCCTGGCCCTGCCCCTGGGCTGCAGCCCCCACACCTGCCGGAGTTTCTGGGAAAGTGGAGGGGGGGCTGGGTCACAAGCCAATTGCAACGGGGGAAAAGTGCGGGCAGCTGTGGGAGTTCATAGGACGCACCTACCAGCCTTGGGGCATCAAGGCAGCCTTCCTGGAGGAGGCGATGTCTAAGTACTGAGGTCTGAGCAGGTGCGATCCCGGTGAACAGGCGGTCCCTGTCCTTTTAAGGGTTTGGTGAGGGAGGAAGCAAGGGGTTCTGTGGTCTTCAAAGTCACAGAAGGCAACCTCCGAGATGAAGGAGCCCAGGGCTGCCTTTTTGAATATGAAGCAACTGGGGCTCAGAGATGTTGGCTGCTTGCCTGGGGCCGCACCGCATGGCCGTGGCAGACGTTGAACCGCAGATCCAGAGCTCTGTTTCCTAGCCCTGACTCTTTGCACGGATCCACACTGTCCCCGCTTTGCCAGCAGAGGTTTGCTGTGACGTCTGGAGGGCCCTGAGTCCCTGCCCCGAGTGAGACTGATTGTGCTCCAGCTGCCAAACCAGGTTGGCCCTGGTTCCGGGGGACGCCAATGTTATCCAACTTAAAGAGAGAGCAGCCACGTTGGGGGAGCGATGCCATGCAGGGAAGGTGCTCTACTGTCCTTGGGACAGACGGGGGACTTGGAGCCTCTTTCCTCCGCTGAGGTGCCGCTCGGGGCTGCCCAGCTCATTGGAGTTGGGGACTGAGGGCCCAGACACTCTGGGCAGGGGGCAGGGTTCTTACTAACAGCAGGGCTGTTCATTTATCGATCACATACTGGGTCCCCGGCACTGCGGCTTTGCATTAGGCGTGTCACTCGGTGCTCACCGTCTCCTGTGACTCCTGACAAGGTTACAACGGCCCAGGAAGATGTCATCCTCGACCCAAGGTCAACCTGTAAGAGGCAGCAGGGTGCTCCATGCCGGGTCCACTTGCTGTCACAGCCTTGCTCCCATCTGCTCTGCCGAGCGGCTTCTCAGGGTGGGAACACTCCCTTGTGTCCCTGAGCTGTGTTCCCAAGGGGTGGTCCCCTGACTACCTGTCTCAGAGCCACCTGGGGCCTTGGTGAAACCCCAATGCCTGTTGGCCCATCGGTGTCTGGGAGGGGCCCGGGGGTGTGCATGTTTCACATACAGACGGGAGATTCCGATGAGAAGCCCGGTCCTGCAGGTGTGAGTGGTGAAGTCTCTACCTGCAAGAGCTGGTGGCGTTTCAGCCTGAGACCCGGGGGTCCTGCTGCTTTGTGTGGGTGTGCGTGCCACACAGCTCTGTGCAGAGAGCTCTGGTGGTGACAGGAGGGCAGAACAGGAGAATGAAAGAAGGGAGGAAGAAAGCAAAGAAAAAAAAAATGTTTACATGTCCACCAAAAGGGGATGAGGTAAATCAGTTGTGGCATGATCACACAAGGGAATGAATACTCTGTAGCAGTGAAAATGAATGAATTAGACCAATACACATACACATGATGCCATTCACGTGTCTTAAACGATACGAAACCGCATTGCGTATTGTTTATGGGTGCGCTGTGGTCACCGTGGTAACGGCTGACCTCTGCTGAGTACTACCCTGTTCCAGGCACTGGGCTGTGAATTACATCATTCAGCTGTCTGGACAGCCCTCTGAGGGACGTAAGCACCCCTGCTGTCTCTGTGTTCCATAGGGGACCACTGAGGCACAGAGAGATTACGTGGCTGGCCCGTCCCCGCACAGCAAGCACGTGGCAGAACAGGGTTGGACCCAGGTGGTCCAGTCCACTGCCGGGACCCTAGAGACCACGGCCCAGTGCATCATTTACAAGTGACCTCAGAGAACTTGCCCCAAGCTCCTGCTGGCTGCTCCAGACAACCCGGAGGGGGGGCGTGGCTGGACAAGGGGTACCCCACATTACAGATGGGACACAGGGGCCCAGCAGGGCAAAACTAGTAGCCCACGGTCACACAGAGCGTGGACCACCAGCATTAGTGACTTGTCTGATGAGCACACACCCAGCACTTCGCTCGCAGCCCCCAGGGAGATGGGGATTACTGTCGCCCCCGTTTTGCAGAGGAGGAAACAGGCGCAGCCGAAGGGGGCGTGAGGCCAGCCCTGCAACCGAGGTCTCTTGGGCTTTAGAGCCCAGCCGTAGCCTGGTGAGCACAGGCTGGGGGGCCGGCACCCCCTAGCAGGCCACCTGCACTTGGGGCCAGCTGGGGCCAGTGGCCGCAGCTGCCCTCTCTGTTTACGGGGGCAGGGGCTTCGAGGAGCCAGCACGTGTGGGCGGTGATGTTGTGTCTGCAGGGGTCCCCTGGGGGCCGGCTCAGCTGCACGTGCCTGGCTGAGCGGTCCTGGTTCCCAGGGGGTGGGGTCTAGGTGACTCGGCAAGGTGGGCTAGATGTGGGAGGGCACTGATGGGCTTCCACAGCTTCCCCCAGGGGCCCCACACAGTGCCAGACAGGAGACATCGCAGAACCCTTAAGAGTCCAGCTCGCTCTGGCACTTAGGTGCAGAAGGCCTCGGGCTGGCAGGCTCTACCCCGAAGCCATGGGAAGGACCTCCAAATGGAACCTCATCCCGTACCCCCTCACCCCCATTCAGGGTAGGGTCGAGGAACAGCTCATGTGTGCGTTAGAGGAGGGGGAGTCAGCAGGTATCCCGCCGTGACCAGGCGCTAGGCCCTGGGCTGAGCCCAAGGGGGACCCGTTCACCAGCCCCAGCCCCTGTTAGGGTGCCCATCTGACAGACAAGCAAATGGGGGCTGCAAGGGGTGAAGGGACTTTCCTCATGCAGCTAGGAAAGGCTTAGAGTTGGGACTTGAACGCAAGCTGGCAGACTCCTAATCCAGTGCTGTCTGTTTCTCTGGCGGGGGCGGGACCAGCCCTTGGCCTGGTGGTTCAGGGAAGTGGACGTGGGGCAGGGGGTGGGGAGTGAAGGGTGGGCGGTGGGACTTCTTTAGTCCCGGCAGGCTTCCTGGGGGAGGTGGCAGGTTTGAGTTGGGTCTTGAGGCCTGGGGTAGGTTGGGGTCTCACCAGTACCTCTCCCTCCTGCAGGTATCACCTTCTGCCATCAGGCTCCCTGCGTCTGGCCCAGGCCCGGGCTGGTGACAGCGGCCTCTACGAATGCAGAGCCAGTAACCCCGCTGGGTCTGCCTCCCGACACTACAGCCTTGGGGTGCAAGGTGGGGCCCCACTGGCGGCTTCTGTCACACCCATCGACCT
>PVJD01014470.1:0-28955 GCA_004026545.1 Mormoops blainvillei
AGAAAAGTTAATGGTTGGGGGAGAGGGGGTGGGGGTGTGGGGAGGTGCCAGAACACATCGTGACTGGCATAAACAAACCCTATTGTGAGTTACATTAATGGAAAAGGTTGGTGGGGCCCCAGGAAGTGCCGGAGGGGTTATAGGCCCAGGTCTGATCCCTATTCCGGGGCTCTGAGTGCCCAGCCCCCCGCCTGTCCAAGGCCTTAGAGTGGCCTCCTCACCCCTCCCCTCCAGAGGTGGTCAGCAGGTGGGCCTCATCTGAGGCTGTCACATGGGCAGAGCAGGGAACAGCAGCTGAGCACAGGGGCGCAAGGGGCAACCCCCAGAGGGCACTCAGGAAAGAGATCTGGGGGCAGGAGGGGCAGCACTCCAATGGGCCCTCTACCTTCCTAAAGTTGAGCCAGGTTGACTTTCAGCTTCTCCCTATCCCAGGATATATTTCCCATAATTGAAGCTATGGAGAGAGAGTGGGGAGAGACTCTGCGTGGACAGAAAATCTCCAGGCTGGGCTTTGGGGACAAACAGTAGGGGAGGGGTCTGAGGGTCCTTGAGTCTGCACAGAGCAGACTGCACGTCTGAAGACCAGAGGGACTCTTTCCCTTGCCTACTCTCCTGGGGGGGGGGGTGGTAGGCTACCAGGGGTGGGCAGGCCTACAGGGAATCGCGGGGCCCGAGGAGAATAGACAGGGCCCAGCAGGAAAGCTGCAGCCCATGGGGCTCCCAGCTCAGACCTACTAGCAATTTCCTAGACTCTAAACATCAAGGCGCAAGAGAACTGGACTTTGGAGTTTCTTGTGCTGCGCAGGCTGGGGAGCCCTGAGATGCCCCTCTGTGGGGAGCATGGCCAAGGGGTTCTCCCCTTCATTGTGTTTCTCTGGCCAGAAGGTGGGCATCCCTGTCCTGAGAACCCATGTCCAGTGCCCAATACAACAGTGCGTTCCGCCCAAGCCTGTGTTGGCTTTAACATTTTTTGCTATTTTCTGCGTAGCCTCTCTTCACGGCCTTTTGATCTGTGCACTTAAGGAGTATAAAATGCCCTGATAATTACTCTCTGGCTAGTGGGATTTCTGGAACCAGGTTTTTTTTTTTTTTTTTTTTTTTAACCCGTCTCTCTTTTGGCCACACCACCAGCTGCACATCCAGGCGGCTCCAGCATCCCATTTCGGGAAATGGCTTCCACCCCACTGGCTGCCTGGTAGCTGAGTAGAAACCATGGCAACAGGAAGCAGGGAGGATCTTCCCGTCACCCCGCAGAAAGGGCAGCCTATTTCTGGGACCTGAGCCCAGTTATTCACTAGTTTTGCATTTTGCTGTGAATTTCAATTCTGGTGAGCTGGTGTTGACGGTACTGGCCCCAAGTTTGGGAGGGTTGGATAAGTGACCTGCTCGCCTTCTGTGTTCAAAGGAGACTCAACTGCTGGCTACAAACCTTCAAGGCCATTTGTATTGTCACAAGACTCAGTCTCCAGCTCCCAAATAAGTCCCTTCTTCAGCCAGAACAAGAGAAAATGCATGCTTTGGGGATGACTGAGGTGAGACCTGGACCTACTGGGGGCTTCCCCTCACTGACCTCTTCTATTCTAAGAGCCTGCTTCCCTGTTTGGGCCCACTTGGCACAGTGAGAAGGCTCTGACGTTGGGGGGAGGGGGGCAGGGAACAGTCGCGTTCCTTCAATCCAGCGACAAGCACCTCTCAACACACGTACACACACACTCACTCACGTGCGAGTTCGTGCATGAGTACACGCACACAAGCACACTCCAGTTGTGTGGCTTTTGATGTAGACGACTCTGCCCCCTAGCGGCAGACTGCGGCCAGTGTACTGGACTCCCGGGCAGGCTGACACCCTGACTTACTGGGATTCCTTCCAGCCTTGACTTAGGTGAAGGGTCTTTGAAGATGAAGGACACAGACAGGAGACTGGTCCTCCCACGCTGGGTCCAAAGAGAAAACCACAGGCTAAACTTGGGGCAGGAGAGCATGACAGAGCATCCCAGAAGAAGATAGCCGCTGGCTCCTAGCTGGCTGTTCTTTCCACCTGCCGCTCTCTTTTTGGATGACAGCAGTTCCTTTCATGGCTGCCCAGGCCTTTCTCTTCAGGTTGCCCCAAACTGGGGACAGCTCCTTGATGCTCCTCACTTCCTCCTTCCCAACAACCAACTCCTCATCCATCCTGGGGTGTTCACATCCCAAATAGCTTTTAAACAATTCACTTGTGGCAGGCAGAGTTTTAACCTCTGCGACCTTGGTCCACTGATGTCACAGCTGTGAATATGACATTGTATGGCCTTTGCAGATGTAATTAAGGCTACTAACTGATTGACCTGAACACAGGGAAATTAGTCTGGATTATCGGCTGGGCCCAATGCCCTCACGGGAGTGCTTACAAGCAGAGCTTCACTGACTGAGGCCTGAGGGAAGTCAGGAAGATTCAAAGACAATGAGAAGGACTTCGTCTGCCATTGCCAGCTTGAAGACGAAGGGGCTTCGTGTCAAGGAAACTGTGACCTCAGTCTTACAGCTTCAAGGAACTGGATTCTTCCAATTTGAATGAACTTGGAAGCAGAATCTTCCAGAGCCTCCAGATAAGAGCACAGTCTATCTGACATCTTTTGTGTGTTTTGTTTTTATTTTGAAGTTATTACAGATTCACAGGAAGTTCCAAAGACAGTAGAGAGTGGTCCTGTGTGTCATTACCCTAGCATCCCCTGGTGGTGACATCTTATATAAATGCAGTGCAGAATCAAACTTGGCCTCTGGGGTCATTGTCTGACTTCCTCACGCAGCGCCCCTGAGACCCAATCTCCTTTACCTTCTTGCTAGAGTTGCCCTAGGGCAGTAACGATTTAAGGGTTCCCTTCTGGCTTTCATTTAAAAATATATACCTTTATTGAGATAAAATTTACATACCAATTCATCCATTTAAACTACACAATTCATTGATTTTTAGAATATCCACCACTGTCACCATTTGTTGTGCAAGCATCACTGCTGTCTTATTCCAGAACGTTTCCATCAGCTCCGTCCCCAAAAGTCCATCCCCACTAAGTAGTCACTTATCATCCTGCCCTCCTCGGTCCTTGGCAACATGTACTCCTTCCTGTCTCTGTGGATTTGCCTATTCTGACCTTTCATATAAATGGAATCATGCAGTGTGTAACCTTTGGTGTTTGGCTTCCTTGAATCAGTATAACGTTTTCAAAGTTCGTCCATATCGTAGCATGTATCAGTATTTCATTCATTTTTATGGCCAAATAATATTTTGGTTATCCATTCATCAGCTGATGAACATTTGGGTTGATTCCACTTTTTGGCTATCATGAATAAATCTGCTATGCAAACTCACGTGCGAGATTCTGCGTGGCCATATGCTTCCATTTCTCTTGGGTCTATATCTAGGAATGGACCTGCTGTGTCATATGGTAACTATGTTTAACTTTTTGAGGAACTGCCAAACTTTTCCGTAGTGGCTGCGCCATTTTACATTCCCACCAGCAGTGTATGAGGCTTCCAATTTCTTCACATCCTTGACAGCACTTGTTATTACCTCTTTTTAATTAGAGCTGCCCTAGTGGGTGTGACATGGCACCTCCTGGTTTTGATTTACATTTCCCTAGTATCTAGTGATTATGAGCATCTTTTCATAAACTCATGGCACATTGTACATAGCCTTCAGAGAAATGTCTTTTCAGAACATTGCCCCTTTTTATTTGGATTTTTTTTGTCTTGTTATTGAGTTGTAATGATTCTTTATATATTCTAGATACAAGTCACTTATCAGCTGTATGCTTTGCAGATAGATTCTCCCATTCTGTGCATGGTCTATTTGCTTTCTTAGTGGTGTCCTTTGAAGCAGAGAACTGTTTAATTTTGATGAAGTCCAGCTTATCTATTTTTTCTTTTGTAGTTTGTGTTATTGGTATAATATCTAAGAAACCATTGCCTTATCCGTGGTCACAAAGATTCATGCCTATGTTTTTAAAAGAGGTTTATACTCTTAGCTCTTACATTTAGGTTTATGATCCATTTTGAGTTAATTTTTCTAAATGGTGTGAGGTAGAGGGTCCTCACCTTTGTTTGTGGCTATCCAGTTGTCCCAGGACCATTCTAAAAACGATTTTATTTATTTATTTTTAGAGAGATGGGAAGAGAGGGAGGGAGAAAGGAAGGGAGGGAAAAATTAATGTGTGAGAGAAACATCCATCAGTTGCTCACACACCACCAACCGGGGACCTGGCCTACAACCCGGGCATGTGCCCTGACCAGGAATCAAACCAGCAACCTTTCAGTTTGCAGGCCAGTGCTCAATCCACCGAGCCACACCAGCCAGGGCTCCAGCGCCATTTGTTGAAGAGACTTTTCCCATTGGATGTCTGTCTTGTCACCCTTGTCGAAAATCAGTTGACCATAACAGTGTGCGTTTCTATCTGGGCCCCCAATTCTATCCCATTGCTCTATATTTCTATCTATACAAGATTGTGTCACCTGCAAATAGAGATGATTTTATTTCTCCCTTTCCAGTCTGAACTCACTTTATTATTTTGTTTGCTTACCTTCGCCTTAATATTGTAATTCTTCTGATAGTTGCCTTCATATTACTAGACAAATGACTTCCACAGATATTTCTTCATGTAGCAATTAGACATTCTCTATGGACTGCCTGCTAAAGGATTTGAGGATTTGACTTCCTTGCCTAGTGAACAAATAGCAAATAGCAAAACAAGATCTCTGACTTTACCCATCCTTTTCCCTGAGTCCCTTTCTAGGTGTATGGCGATGGTGCACAAAGCATGACATCTGAGGCAATGGGCTCGGGTGCCCTTAGAGTAGCCCTGCCAAATGGGTTCCTGCGTCCTTCCCTACACTCCTTTCCATAGGAACTTGTACATACAATCGATCACCCCACTAGCTGATTTCACCAAAGATGACTTCTTATTTCAGAGGAATGTGTTCATAAAGTAGGCTCATCCAGCCAGATTCCCACTCTGGACTTTGAACCTCAGAGGCAGAGTTGTCAAATGATGGTGGGCACATGAGAGAAAGTCTGGGCTGTGCTGGCTCCATGGCCAAAGAAACAGGAGTGGGGAATCCAGGAGCAGGAGGTCGGGAAGGCAGCGGTTCTGGCTCTGAGCCTCAGCCATCCCCGCCACAGTAAGGGCTTTGCTGGCAGTAACCCCAAGAGGGTCCTGTGGAAACACCCAGTGGCTGGAGTTAGGGAGGTACAATGACAGTATACAGTAGAGAAGGGCCTGGCAAGGATGACAGAAATGGTAAGGATTTTCCAACCTCAGTGGGGGCTGCTTGGGATGACAGGTAATGGCATCCACATGCTGGGGAACAACGAGAAGCCACCTGGTCTTTTCGGGTCTGATTTGTTCATCTACATTCTTTCCATCTGTTTTATTCCCACTGCCCTGGGATGAAGATTATGCCTCCTTGGGCCTTCTTTTCTCCATCAACAGGGCTTATGAGGCGCCCCTGCATTAGAAGAGACATCCATCTTCTCTACAGAGTCGAGTTCATCAGCAGAAGTCAAGGGGAAGGCTTAACCACCCCCTTCCTTGTTCTCTTGTATGAGTGTCCTGGGTCTGCTGCAACAAATAACCACAAACCTGTATCTTAAACTATAGAAATTTCTTCTTTCACAGTTCTGGAGGCCAGATGTCTAAAATTAAGGTGCCCACAGGGCTGCTATCCCTCCAGAGCCTCTAGGGGTTCCAGACGTCCCCTGGCTTGTGGCCACATCACTCTAATCCCTGCCTCTGTCTCCACGTGGCCTATGGGTTAAGGAGGTCACCTGTGAGTTGGACTCTGGTCGAGATGTTCCTTCCCATCAGCACCCACTCTGGCCGTGAAGAACTACAGAGTGAAGTTTCCGCCAGCACCTTCAGGCCTGGGTGTTCCCCCATCTCTGACTATCTACTTCAGCTCCTCCCCTCGCAAGGAGCCTTGTGTTTCAGAACTGATGCTATTAGCCCCATGTCACTGCTTTGAGGGCGTACCCGAACCCCCATGGGCCCTCACTGCACTTGCCTGCACTCTCTGTCTTCTTGGTATCCAGAGCCCCCGGGGCCACCCTCACTGTAGCTCTACTACTGCTGATGTCCCGTGGCTTCTCAGCTTCTGCTCCATGGATCTAAGTTCACTTGTCTGCACAGAACGTTAGCTCTACAATGAACTCCCTGGCTCCATCTCCATCTCATGGTCTCTCCACCAGCTCTGCTCTACCCTCTGACTGTCTTTGCTGGCCAGTCTTCTGGTTCCTGTTTATGACATCCTTTCTCCCCACGGGAGCGTTTTGTCCTTGATGGCACAATCGTCTCCGGTAACTTTTAAAATAACAGCTTTATTGAGATATAATTCACGTACCATAAAATCCACCCATTTAAACTGTATGATTCAATGGTTTTTTATTATATTTACAGAGTTGTGCAACCATCACCATAATCTAACATTATCATCACCCTCCGAAGAAACCCCATCCTCATTAGCGGTCACCCCATTGCTCCTCCAGCCCCCCAGCCCCTAGTACCCACTCGTCTACTTTCTGTCTCTGGTTTTGTAGCAGCTGCTTGTGCATATCTATTGCTGGGGTGGGTTTTCTGCCCTCATGCACCTCATGCAGCTCTCGGCACCCCTCCTGAGGTCCAACTTGGTCATACACAAGGTCTTGATCTTGTGGATGCTCAGAGCCTGCTCCATTTTTTTCCTCTCTTGAACCTCTTTTTACTCAAAACTCTGAAAAAGGAAATAACCTCAGGCAGAAAATTAACAAAGAAGTACCATCTCAGCAGTGTCCTCACTTCTAAGGAAACTCCTACCTCCTTTAATAAAACCGAACCCTGACCTGCCAGGTAAATGGAGCTGCGTTCTGGCAGCTGGTCTGGCTCCCGCGGGCTCCGAGAGGGAGGGGCCCTGATCAGACTTCAGTTTTACAAAGGTTGCTCTGTCTGGAGTGTGGGGGGTGGGGAGGAGGGCAAGGCTACTGAAGGGAGACCCTGTCTGCTTTGTCCCAGCCCCAGGCTTGATCATGGCCCACGTGGGCACTCAGTCAACAGGGAGGGAGGAGGGGAGCCAGGGCAGCCAGCCGAATTCACAAGGGGCAAGTGTTTGGGGCAGAAGGGAGTGTATTGTGGTCACTCTGTGGAAATAGGATGGACTCCCACCCCAAATTTGGTTTGGATTTTGATGATGCCACACCCACCAAGAGATTACGAAAAGGTTCCTTACTCACCTATTGAGGCTCTCTGGGGGAGAGCAGGGCAGGTCCCCAAGCTGGTCGGAATATAGCTTCCGAGGTCATGGAAAGGAGATGGGTGGAGTTCTTTGTCATGGATGGGGTTGGGGCCGGGGTGAGGGTTCCCGTGTGTGGTTTGAACTCCCTTTCAGCACCAAGAGTAGGGAGTACCCAGGCTTGCCCAGATGTGGGCTCAGGTGGGTAAAGGGGGATGAGGATTCACAGTTGTCAGCAGTCAGACATCAGAGTCTGGAGACAGACTCCATTACAGTGGTCAATGCAACGAGTGCTGTTGGGAGGAGGCAGTTCGGAGGTGGCACACGACCTTGGCAGGTACTATGGTCTGAATGTGTGTGCCTCCCCTGCCAAACTTACATGGTGAAATCCTACCCCCTAAGGTGGTGGTATTGGGAGGTGGGGCCTTTGGGAGGTGATTGGGTTATGAGGGCAGAGCCCTCAAGAATAGAATTGAGATTCCGGAGAGATCCCTTGCCCCTTGCACCATGTGAAGACAGTGAGAAGATGGTTATTTGCAACCCAGAAGAGGGTTCTTGCCAGAACCTCACCATGCTGGCACCCTGATCTTGGACTTTCATTCTCCAGAACTGTGAGAAATAATTTTCTGTTGTTTATAAGCCACCCAGTCTGTGGTATCTTGTTATATCACATAAACAGTCTAGGATAAGGATGGGGGTGGGGGTGGGAAACAGTCTCATGCATCATTAACCAGTTTTGGGGGGGCCAAGGGCAGAGCAGACAGGAGGCCATGGAGTCCAGGGACACAAATTGCTAGGGTGGTTGGTGATGTGGGCTATGAAAGAATTCCCAAAGAGAAGACAGTGTAGAGAAAAAAGTTTTTATTCACTCTCCAAGAAAGGAGAGGGGCATGGTGTGGACAGGCACAACAGCATTGAGGGGTGGGGGCTGTTTTTATTAGATTATAATTGGATTAAAAAAGGGTTGGGGGGTTGCTGTTGTGTGGCTTCTGGGCTGTTGGGGTGCTGTAACACAAGGCTGCAGTTTGATCCAATGTTATCTTCTGCCTATGGCTGTAGGGAGTGGTCAGTTCTGTTCTTGCTTTCCAGTAATTTCCAGTTCTGGGGACATAAGCTCAGAAGAGTAAAATGGCGGTCATGTTTAACAAGGTCATCGGCCTGCAAGGCAAATGGTGCCACGATAGCAAATGGCGCTTGGCTATATCCTTTTACAAATGGCTCCAGGGATATGGGGTTAAGAAAGGTGGGTGGACAGAGGGCGGCAGGGGCAGGGAGGGGAACCTAGAGTGAGGCTGTTGGGTTTGCTGACAATGGGAGGGAAGAGGCTTGAGCAGCTGCCCACACTGGCACAGAAAGTGCTGGTGGAAAGGGGGAGAGGTAGGAAAGACGGGGTGACAGTGGAGCTTGCTTCTTAAGTATTAAGGTTCCAAGGACAAGAGGCAGGACTGGACTTTGACGAGGCTGCTCTTCAATCGACTGCTCCTCTGGTGAAGGCCACTGGGGAGGGGGTGGGTGGGGCTCGAGCACTTTGGATGTCCCCTGTCTTTGCAGACATCCCAGGCTTTCCTTGGACCCTGCCTGGGCACAGCCTTTCCTCTGCACCATAAATACCTCTCCCCTCTTCTCTTCCTCCTTTGAACTTCAGCCTGAACCCCTCCCCCCTCCCTCTTGTGTTAGACAATAGCACTGATAGGCCCTGTAAGAAGGAGCTTGTGGCTTGCTCAAGGTAGAGGCACGCAGTTAGGTTTAGATAAGGAAATAATACCATAGAATCCTCTTCTGTTACGATTGTCCATCCCACCTTTATTGACCGTTTTCTCTGGGCCAGGCCTGGGGATGATTTCCCTGGGGGAGGTCAAGGGTCCAGGGAGTGGGAAGAGAGGGGGGATGCCACATTTCAGAGAAGGGAGGGCCCCTTCATTGGGTGTGGCTTGCTGGTGGGAGAGGAGGTGCTGCCCAGGGGTTTGCTAGTTTCAACTGGTGCCTAGTCAATTATTCATTTACCAACCACTGCACCCAGGCTGCCTGCCAGGAGGATGCCCTGTGACCCAGGGCTTTAAAAATTAATGTGTTCATTGAGTCATTCCCTCAATTCACATTCATAGGCACCTATTACTTGCTGAGTCCAGACTCTTCACATCGCAAAAGGCCCAGGGGAGAAGGAGGGGTTTGAGATGCATTGTTTAACTGGCAAACACAGTGGGTGAGGAGGTGACAGGCAGAGGCCAGAGGAAAGAGGGATACAATTTGGGTGTGTGTATGTGTGTATACACGTGCACCTCTATGTCAGTGGTGGGAGTGGCTGATGTGCACGTGTTTGTGTTTGTGTGTGAGCGCATGGAGAGCGTGTGGAGTGTGCATGGATATGGGAATCCGGGAGGCAGCTGCCCAATCTCCCAAGACCCGCAGCCCCTTTAGGTGGGTGCTTCAGGCTCTCCGGGTTTCAGCCTTGGGCTGGGAAAAGGGTGAAACTGTTGTAGGTGGGCACAGGTAACCAGGTTCTTGGTGATTGCAGACAAAGAATTGAACTGAACACATAGTTTATAGCAGAAAGAGACAGAGCAGATTTATTAAGCGATAGTACACTCCACAGAACATGGGAGTGGGTCAACTCCAAGCAGAGATTGACCTTGGGGGTTGGAGGGCTTCTACTCTTATAGGGCGGATATTTCCTGGCGAGTTTTAGTGGGGTTTTATTGCTCATGTACAAGTAGTTATTAAAGCTACTGTGCATGTGGTCTCCCATGACTTTTCTTGATTGGCCACCAGGGACGGTGGGTCTCACAATGTTAATTTATCATAATGTTATAATGAAGAAGGGGTCATGTAGCATCTCCTGCACAGGCGCATTCATGATTCACCATGATGCAGCACTTTTCCAGAAAGTGGGAACAACCGGTCTTAGAACAGGGTCTCTGTCCTATATCGTCCTTTATCTTAGCCATGGGACACCTCTGGAGTTTCCTGCTTTCTGTCTCCTGCCTCAGCACTGCTCCTGGCCCAGAGAGAGATACCAGCGACAGAGAGCTCAAGGCATGACAGGGGCCAGTAGCACAGGAGCTGGGGGCCCCGAGCCCTTCCACACACGCACACATGGGTTTCACGTGCTCACACACAGGTACTCAGCCCAGAGGGCCTGAGCCTTGCCTCAGACAGAGGGAGTTAGGGAGAAGGATGTGGGGCAGGAATTCCTTCACTGGGTGGGGCATATACAAAGACCCTGAGCTGGGAGTCCGTATCCTCAGGGGGCTGCCCTAGGCCCTTGCCATGAACGTCAAAGTGGCGAGACCCGAGGCTGGCCAGTTGACAGGGCAACTCCACAAGGACTGACATGTTAGGCCAAGTCCTCGAACTTTCTCTTCAGGAGAAGGGGCCCAGAAGGGTGTTAGGCAGGGCAGGGCCCATTCAGCCTCATATTTTAGGAGGCTCACTCTGGTGGTGGGCTGAATAGTAGCTCCCCTAAAGGTGCGTCCGCATTCTAATCCCTGGAACTTGTGAATGTGACCTTATTTGGTAAACGGGTCTTTGCAGATGCGATGAACTTAAGAATCTTCAGATGAGGTCACCTTGCATTATCCTGGTGGGCTCCCAATACAGTAAGTGTCCTTATGTGAAGGTGGGGGCAGATATGGGAGTGATACAACCATAAGACAAGGGGTGCCTGGGGCCAGCAAAAGCCAGAAGAGGTAAGGAAGGGTCCTCCCCTAGAGCTTTTGGAGAGAGCATGGCTCTGCAGGCACCTGATTTCAGACTTCTGGCCTCCAGAATTGGGAAAGAATAAACCTGTTGTTTTAAGCCCTCCCGCTTGTGGTCATTTGTTTCAGCAGCCACAGGAAAGCCTAGCTGATGTGGAAAGACTGGGAGGAGCTGGGTGGGTCTGAGGAAGGGGATCAAGGCTGGGTGGGTGGAAGTTAGAGACAGTGGGATCCTCACCAGGGTCCAGTCACCCAGGCAGAAGGGCTTGGGAACAGTGGCATTTGCCTCTTAACTTCCTAGCTGTCTCAAATCCTATTCAACTGTATCAGAATGACCTGAGTGAGCTTGGGAGTCCCTCTGGAGCTCTACAAACATCCCTATGCCTGATGCACAATTTCCTGTTTGTACAAGACACTAACAAAACGTGGGATGGATTTGTGAGTTGAATATTCATTCGGCAAACATTTATTAAGTTCCTACTCTGAGCCAGGCTGGAAAGGCGAGCAGTTACCAGATCCCCAAGGGATGCAGAGACAAACACCCCTAATGCCTTTATTCTGTGCACAGCATTTCCTCTGGGACTGTTTTGCATGTCGGGGCACTACAGCAAACCTGGATTCGGGTTTTACGAACACTGGCGCTGAACCACACGCCATCTCCTGTTGGGAGTCGCCCAAGCCTCAGCGTGAACTTCCGTTAAGTGCCTTTCGCCCAGGGCTTGGCAAATGCCGCCAACTCTCCCCGTCCTATACTACGCTGGGCCAATAGCCCGGAGGGACACCTTTGTGGGACCCCCAGCTCAGGTTCCTGGGGGTGGTCTCGTTGCACCCTCGCAGAGTAGCCCCGCAGTTTCTGGCTTCCGGGGAAGGGGGGGAGGGCGTGCAGCTCCCGAAGGTGGGGCATGTGGCCTTTGGGAACTCGGCGATTGGGGGTAGGTATCCGAGTGCGGGGCTTGATGTTCCCAAGAGCAAGGTATGAGGCGTCTGCGGGCGGAGCGGTCCGTGTCTCAGGGTGAGACAGGATGCTCCCGGAGCCTGAGCGTGTGTATTCCGGAGGCCGGAATAAACCTCTGAGGGGCGCGGTCAGGCAGCATTGGTCTCTGCGCCTGCGCCTGGGCCTGCGCGGTCCGGCTCATCCGGCCCGCGTTCAGCGCGCTGCCGCGCGCTCATCCCCGGGGTAGAGGGCGGGAACACAAGTGGCTGGCTTGACGGGGTGGGGCGGGGCGGGGCGGGACCGTTGGGGCCGCGGGGCGGAGCTGGGAGGCCGCGCCCGCCGCTAGGACCCCCCGGAGCCGGCCACGGCGCGCTGGGGACTCTGGTCCTCACGGCCGGGGGGTCTGGGGCCTCCGGGCGGGGTCCCATGGAGGTCGTCAATCGGGACAGCTGTGGAGGAGGAGACGCGACGCCGGGAGCCCAGGGGTGGGCTGCTCCCGAAGCAAGGGTGCACTTCCGTGTGACGAGGTTCATCATGGAGGCAGGTAACCGTGGCCGGGAAGGGACCGGGACCTGAGCAAACGGGACGTGGACGCCAGGGTCGCGGTGCTGCACTTTCACCGAGGCAGCCCTGGCCAGCCCTTGGGGGGCTGGGCCTGCAAGCGGCGGCCAGCGTTGCGGGGCTCTGCTTCCTAGACTGGGGGACCTAAACGACGCAGAGCTGGCGCGGCTAGGTGGAGGGAAGAGACCGGGCCTGAAACGGGCCTCTGCCTTTTCCCCACGTGTACTGGGCTTTGAGCTGCGAGGCAGACGCGGTCATTGTCATTTCCTGATCCGGCGCGCAGGCCCAAAGAGATGGCATGGAAAGGACCTGGCTCTAGCTAGAAAGTCGCCAGGTCTGGGCTCCTGCAGCTGGGTCGAGTGTGTTGTGCCTTTTGCCACGTCTATCCTGGCATACGGGTACGGGGACAGTGTAGGATAGGACACTCTGACACTTGGTCTCATGGAGCCTTTAAAAAAAATTATTTATTTTAGAGAGACAGGAAGCGGAGTGGAGAAAGAGAGGGAGAGAAACATTGATCTGTTGCACGTACCCCAAACGGGGACTGAACCCGTAACCCAGCCATGTGCCCTGACTAGGAAGTGAACCGGTGACCTCTCGGTCTGCAGGCCGGCACTCAGTCCACTGAGCCACATCAGCCAGGGCTTATGGAGCCTTTTGAAGCGCGCGCTTGGTGAGGTTTAGGACGAACCTTGGTTGAGAGGTCATGCCACACCGAGGACCCAGGGCGCATCTGGCGTTTTGAATCCTGTCAGGGCGTCCACAGTGGTTTTGGGCGCCCCTGGTTCCAAGGCGGGAAATGAAACCAGTGGGATTCCTGTAGAAACATTATTTGTCAGCAGTATCTTGATCAGCCTATCGACTGTTATTTTCTTTGTTACTTTGTGTGCACTTTGAGGGAGAGGGGGTTGGATGAGTCTACTTCTAAGTCAAGGGGAGCAGAGGGTTTGTGGAAATGATGCAGGACCGTAATATTTCCAAGAAGAGTTGCAAAGTGTATCAGGAAGGATGGCAGTGTCCCCTCAAATGTTCCATCCATCTGCTTAGAGGGTCCATGTAAACAGGGAAGCATGCTGCCCTTTGACAGTTTGCTGTATAAAATAAGACTTGGTGGGAGGTCAGATGCAGCAGTATTACCTTACTGTCATCTCTGGGAATGAGGGGGTCCCATGTAGGAACTCTTGATATAACAACTGAAGCTTAAACCTTGAAATGCTAAAAGCTCTTTAGGTACCACTTTTGAAGGGCTTCTTTATAAAACTTATTGTATACGCTTTTGCTCTCTGAGCGAGGCTGAATACTGGTCCTCTGGAGATGTCCCCATTCTCAGCCTTGGAACCTGTGATTGTTACATTATGTAGCAAAAGATATTTGACAGGTGGACTTAAGCATCTTGGGAGAACTATCCTAGATTATCCGGTGGGGCTGATATACTCATATTTTGCTGTGTGTGATGTGCACTTTTTTGCCCAAATTTTTGAGGGAAAAATAAGGATGCGCATTATACATGGGAGTGCATTATACACGGCAAAGTACCGTAATCCATCTTCAAAGAGGGAGGCAGGAGGAGGGATAGGCAGAGGATAAGACCATGTGATGATGGAAGCCGACTTAGAAGATGCTGCACTGCTGGCTTTGAAGACAGAGGAAGGGACCACGAGCTAAAGACTGCAAGTGTCCCTAGAAGCTGGAAAGGGGCAAGGAAACAGACTTTCCCTTGGAACCGCCAGAGAAACCAGCCCTACCAAGCACCTTGAGCTTAGCCCCGTAAGACTCATTTTGGATTTCTGACCACCAGGATTGTGAGAGAGAGAAAAAATTTGTGTGTTATTTTAAACCACCAAATTTGTGGTAAGTCGTTAATGCAGCCCTAGGGAACTAACACACCTTCTTAGGTAGAAGATGTTGAAGATGTAGAAGATCTTAATGATTGTTGGTTGGTCTCCACCTTCTTTTTTTCAATTTTTTGGACGTCATTTAACCTTATCTTGTTAATCCTGGTCATTGTGAATTTGTTTTGGTTCCGTGACCCGTCGCAGTGGTTTCCTTAGGGCCTCAACCCCTGAATCAAACCGCTGTCCTCTGGTTTTTGAGTTTTGTTCACCTTTCAGTGTGTCAGTCTTTTTCCCTGGGGCCTGGCTGTGGCCTTCCTCCTGCTCTGCCTGCAGTTGCCTTTGTCAGGGACTCTACTTGCCTTTTCTAACCTGAAGACTAGGAGACCAGTGCTGAGCAGAATCTTTAACTATATCCTCAGGACTTGTAACCTCAGGACTTGCAGCATCTGTTTGATGCTCAGAGGGCTTTTTTCGCTCCTGTCATCTTGGCAGGATTTTGGTTAGGTAAGCTGAGGGGATGGTGGTGATCTCTAGTTAAGTGCTCGTTAAGGCGGAAACAGACACATGACAGTGTGTGGTCCCTTCCAAGAAGTGCGGAAGCCGAGATGCCAGGTGCTAACTGAGCGGTAGTCTAAATCCTTGCTTTACCTAGTGGGGTCTGCAGATCTGTAGCCTGAGTATAACCTGGGGGCTTGGTAGAAGAGGAGAACTTGCAGGGCTATTGAAGTACTGAAGCACAAGCCATAGGGGCTTGTTAGCCCATTAGAGTCTAGAAAGGCTTTCTCTAAGCCCCTCAGGCAGGTAGAGGACTTGGTGAAAGACCCAGGAGTCAGTGTTGGCCAGGCTCCAAGCTCTTGGTCTTGTCTGAGCAGGGGTGTGCACCCTTAGGGCCCAACCCAGCAGGTCCCCTCACAGTTTAGGAGGGAATGAGCACTGGGTTGAGTTATCTCTTGCTTACTTTCTCTTGGTAGGTGTCAAACTAGGGATGCAGTCTATTCCTATTGCCACCGCCTGTGCCATTTACCATAAGTTCTTCTGCGAGATCAACCTGGATGCCTATGACCCCTACTTAATCGCCATGTCTTCCCTTTACTTGGCTGGCAAAGTGGAAGAGCAGCACCTGCGTACTCGTGACATCATCAATGTGTCCAACAGGTAACAGCTCCCTGGCCTAGGCATTTGGGAAGACTTCCTGGTGTCTGCCCGAATGGGGAGGGGCAGAGAAGGGCCCCACTGTGCCCTGCCTTCCAGGCACCAGCAGTGAAGCTTAGAAAGAAGCACCTGGGTGACCTTGAACCAGGGCTGGAAGCACTAGGAGCAAAGGTGGGAATGAGCCTGGTATCAGAAGCACGGAGGGGCAAGTCTGTGGGAAAGAAGCTCGGACCAGATTATGGGAAGCCTCAAAGGCCAGATGGAGTGGGGAGGGCGTGGGTATGAAGAAGTCCCTAGCGTCATGGTGTTGAGAGGGAGGGGTGTGTGGCTGGAATAGAGGGAGCTTGGAGAGATGTGTTGAAGATTTTTCCGGAGTCTCGGACAGGACAGAATGAACCAGTTGGGCTCTGTGCATCCCACAGGTCAGCCTGTCTTATAGGGGAAGGTGTGGACCCAGCTTGGCAATCATCTTATTTAGGTGGCGAGAGAAACCCAGTCAGAGTTGCTAAGGAGCTTCTCTGGCCCTGGGGTTGGCACACTGATCAGCGGGTGGCACCCCTGGTCCCAAGGAGCTGTGTCCCTGTTGGGGAAGGGCGTTGCGGCCCGGCCAGCCGGGCAGCCTGCATTGAGGCCTGTGGGAAAGTGATTTATGGAAAGTTACTGACCAGCGGGGCATCATAGCCTTTCCAGGAACTCTAATGATTAGGAAAGAAAACAATTTTGTGCTGTTTCTCTTTGAATAAACAGGTAACAGAAAAAGCACTCCCCACCCCCTAAAAACCTGACAGGTTCATGGTGTACCTCAAAAGACTAAGAGTAAAATAGGAGAGGGAAGTGAGGGAGGGCGGCTGGAGTCCGCCTGTAATTGCCAGATCCCCGGCAGGGGGGACTGACAGACGGGGAAATTGTGTGGATCGCTAATTAGACATGAGGGCCCCGGGTGGAGTTCTGTGGGAATTGGAAAACGAGTGATGGGCTAGGAGGGATGAGCCACCAGCAGAGCGTTTTGATTACCCGAGTGCAAATCCTGTTCTCATGCGTCTTGGTCGGTGATCCTGCAGAGGCGACAGTGTTGCAGACATAAATGGTATAAAAAAAAAGACAGAATAATCTGGAAAGGAGGAAAGACAATCTGGGAAATACTACGCTGAAATACATTTATTTTCCTGAATACATCATCCCCACGATGTTTAAAGACCTTCCTTATGCGCAGAGTGAGAACCCTGGGCATCGCCATCCCAGGTGTTAAAAACTGTCCCCAATGCCAGGCTGGCTGTAATAGGAAACACGGTGGACTCGGCCTGCTAGAGCTTCCAGTTCTTCTGGAGCAATTGCAAAGAGCCTGTCTTTACACTTGACATCTTGCTGAGTGATATGAAACTAAAACTAGAAGTTGGCTTCTTCCTTCGTTGGTTACTGTCTTTAGCCTGTACACTAGACATATGGATGAAGAGGGATTTAGAAAAACACAAGTAGAGCCCTGGCTGGGTGGCTCAGTTGGTCGGAGTGTTGTCCTTTACGCCAAAAGGCTGCAGGCTCGATGCCCGGTCAGCGTGCGTGTGGGAAGCAACCCATCGATGCTTCTCTCACATTCATTTTCTCTCTGTCTCTCCCTCTCCCTCCCCTTCCTGTCTAAAATCAACGAGCATATCCTTGGTGAGGATTTTTAAAAAAGTAGAATGACAGTGTGTTAGTTGTATGGCAGAAGGACATTGGAGTTTTTATCTGGACCCGATGTGACTTCAGGGGCTCCTCAGGGCCACCTTTCCGGCTGTCGTAGGCATCGCCATTTCTCTGTGCAGGTACTTCCACCCGGGCAGCGAGCCCTTGGAGCTGGACTCCCGATTCTGGGTGCTGCGGGACAGCATCGTGCAGTGTGAGCTCCTTGTGCTGAGGGTGCTGCGTTTCCAAGTCTCCTTTCAGCACCCACACAAGGTATGAACCTCTTTGTTCTCTACACCAAAAGCACACCCACCTAGTTCTTGAGAGCACGTGGGGGACATAGGAAGAGAAGGGTCACAGCTGGGCAACCAGGATTCCTGATGGCACGCAGAGCCAAGGCAGGAGGTCCCTGGCCCTCTGGGGCAGTCACAGAGCAGAGTTTGGGGAAGAACAGTGCGCACTGGGAGTGGGGCCCAGTGTGACCCGCTGTGGCCTTTCCGTTCCGTGGGGGTTAGGGCAGGCATAAAGAGGTGGGTGCACCCCCTCCTCCACATGTGCTGGAGCCCCACGCATGAGTGTTCACACCTGTCAAGCAGGCTTACTGGTGTGTTCAGTCTATCAGGAGATTCAGGCACAGCAGCTGTCTTCCCACACAGATAGCTGAGCTGGAAGGCCATTTATGAAGTGTTTATGGCCATCAGTACTATTGCAAAACGCAGCCACCTGTCTCTAATTCTCCCAAAAGCAGGCGTCCTGCCACTGGCTGGCCCCTCGCCTCAGCCTGGGCATACGGGTGCCATGTTCTGTTCTTCAGATAAGGACGCTGCTTCTGGAGCTTACGTTTGAGCGGGGCAAGGGGATGGGTGGAGTGATTGCTGACAGTGGCCAAAGCAGGACCATGTGATGGAGAGGGATTTCCATGGGAGTGGCCATCGGGCGTGGCCCAGGTGGGGTTCAGGAGCTGGGCCTGGAGGACAGGAGTAGGCAGGCACGTGGGGACTGGGGCAGGAGTGGAGATGATTTCAGGCAGAGGGGGTGAGTGTCAGGGCCCTGAGGAGGAGCGGACCTGGTGCGATCGAACACAGCTGTCGGGGTGCTGCTGCGGGCGACGAGGCTGAGCTTGGGTGCCAGTGGAAGGCACTGGGGCTTTTTTTAAGTGATACAGGGTGCCATTGGAGGGTTTGAACAGGAGGTGACTGGATCCAATCTGTGGTTTATATACATTGAGATAGCTTATGGGAGAGTGGCCGGCAGGCAGAGGAAGCACATGCCTCACAGGGAGGAGGCAGGCGACTAGGGACCAGAGCCCTGGAAGCCAACAGGTTGACTGGTGTGTCTTTGCAGTACCTGCTCCACTACCTGATTTCCCTCAAGAACTGGCTGAATCGTTACAGCTGGCAGCGGACCCCCATCTCCGTCACTGCCTGGGCCCTACTGCGGGACAGCTACCACGGGGGGCTGTGCCTTCGGTTCCGGGCTCAGCACATAGCTGTGGCAGTGCTCCACCTGGCCCTGCAGGTATATGGGGTTGAGGTACCTGCCGAAGCGGAGGCCGAGAAGCCATGGTGGCAGGTGAGGTGACTGCTCAGTACACTGGCATGTGTCCCCCTTTCCTTTGCCTAAGGACCTTCCGAAGTTTCTGTACCCGAGTATTCATGTTTCTTTGTAATAATTACCCATAAGAGAGATGTGGGCTACTTGAGAATACTGAAGCCTGAAAATACCCTGTAATTTCTAAGGCGGGGCTTCTCCCCCTTGGCATTGCGGACATTTGGGGCTGGGTTGTTCTCTGTGGTGGGGCATCCTGGGCACTGTAGGGTGTTGGGCGGCATCACTCCACCCACTCAAAGCCAGGGGCAGCTTCCCCACTAGTCATGACAACCACAAATGTCTCTTAGCATTGCGAAGTGTCCCGGGGCAGGGGGTCACCTCCCAGTCGAGAACTGCTGAGCTCAGACAGGCACTTTTATTGCATTGAGTGGGAGCTTGTCATAGATCAGAGATGAATAAACCTGGCTTCACACAAGAAGTATAGGGGGTGCCTTAAAAGGATGGACGGATGATAGGTAGATAGATGGTAGAGATAGGTAGGTAGGTAGGTAGGTAGAAAGGAAGAAGGTGGATGAATGTATATAAGATAGATGATGGGTGGGTAGATAGGTGATAAATGGGTGGATGGGTAGATGAATAGGTAGATGATAGACGGGTGGAGAGAGAGATGAGTCTGTTGATTGAGAGATTCCCCCGGCTCCCCCAGACCTACAGAATTCAAAGTGCAGTTTGTAGAGAGCGAGTTGAAATCTGTCCATCAGAAGCACTGTGCTCAAGGACTTCTGCAGTCCTGTCAGATTTTCCCTGAGTAGTCCCATTGTTTCAAAATGGAATTTTGAGATCATTTTGTTTTCGCTCTCCCATACGTGAAGTTTGCTGTTCCTTTCTTCATAGAACCCCATTGCCTGGCCTTGTCCCAGAATGAGGTTCTATGTAAGCAGAATTTGAGGTAGCTAAAGGTCTCTCCTTTTTGTACGTTCCCCCTTCTCCACAATCCCACAGTGGCCAGAAATCTTCTGTGTCATTTATTTCCCTGAAGGGGTTGTGCCCCATGGATGCCTTCCCGGGCCTGCTCCTCGCTCCCTCTCCCCTCCTGCAGCTTTTAGCTTAAAGGGCGCTTCCCCCTGGTCTGCTTGCCCTCCATGGGAGACCGCAGCTTTTCCTGCTCTTTGCTCTGCTGGCCTTTATTGAGTCCCTCTCTCCCACACCCCAACTCGCCAGACTGTAAGCACCCGGAGGCCAGGCGTCTTGTCTGCTTGATCAACTGCCCTATGTCCAGTGCCTAGACCTGGCACATAGTAGGTGCTCACATATGTGAATAAATACACCCATAGCCCTGTCTTGGGCCAGATGAATCCCCACCACGGCATGGGGATGAAAGGGCATCTGTGTGGACAGAAATTACCGCTCTGTGCTGGGGCTTCTCAGGGAGTTCCAGATCATGTGCCTGCAGTGTCCCTGCTCTGTTGGAATCAGGTGGTGGCAGAGGAGCTGCCACTTCCTGGCCCTGCTTTCTGAGGGCATCTGGTGGGCATGGAGGCCCCAGTCCCTTGGCTGCTTGGGTCTGCAATGTCATCACTGGTTTCCCATTGTCCCTGCTGGCTCTCCTTAGTGTCTGCCTTCTCTTCACTTGCTCCCGAACTTCGCTGGGCGCCGCTGTACTGCCTCTGCTTCACGCTTTCAGCCCTCATGAGATAAGAGTGACAGGAAGCGGCTCCACTGTGAGCTTGTTTTCTGGGCACCACCACCTTAACCAGTAATGCTTACAACTGGGAAGAAGTGGCTTCTTTGGGGGTGGTGCACTCACGTTCACCCAGCTCTTCATCTTTTCTGGATGGCTCCAGACCTTTTGCACTGGGAGCGTCCAGAATCCGGGCACCCTGTGAACTCATGAGCAGTGAGGGCCAGCTCCCAATGACGTCTTGCCTGCCCAGCCCTGGAACACTTACATCTGATTCGTAAAACACATTGTTCCTGCTTGCATGCTCTCCGCTGCCACTTATTGCAGCAACTGTCTCTCTGTTGTCATTTGTCTGCTGCAGGCTGGGGCTCCGCTGTGCTGGTCGGGAGACTCAGGAAAGCTTGATGCACTTCCCCGCCAGAAGCCTGCCAGCTCTTGAATGCGCCAGTCACGGGGGGGCCTTCGCGCTAAGCCATGTCGAGCCTCTGGGTCCATGAGGCACCACCTCTCAGTCAGTGCCATGTTGTAGTTTGTGTCAGAATGTCTGTCCTCTTTAAGGCTGAATACTATCCCATTGTCTAGATGGTCCACATTGTGTTCGTCCAGCCCTCCATGGAGGGACACTTGGGTTGCTTGCAGTTTCTGGCGCTGAACTACTTTCTGATGGTCGCTTCTCGGCTTGGGGTCTTTAGGAGCACACAGGTAGTGGACTGACAAGCAAGCCCATATTTCTGAGGTATTTGTTTTCCGCCCGTAGTCCAGGGCGAGAGGGCCAATCTCCCTGAGCCTGGGCTCAGGGGGTACTGGCGTCACTGTTTCCTACCTGAGATGGCAGCCCGAGGAGGGCCCAATGAGGACCCTGGAGGAGGTGGATTCAAGTGCAGTTTTTGTCCTGGCTCAGCCCAAGGCCTGGCCCTCATGTCACCTTGGTTCCCCAGGCAGCAACCCCCTGGCCCAGGGGGGCCACAGCATCCAACCAAGGGCTCTTTGTTTTGCTTTTTACTTCCCATGTCATCCAGGGTCCCCAAGAACAGCCCCAGGCTCAATGCTCGGCTAGGAGGACTCACAGAATTCAAAAAGCCTTTGTGCTCGTGGCCATGGTTGTTAAGGTTAATTACAGTGAAAGGAGCGTACACAGGGCGGGTCCAGGCGAGGCCAGGAGCAAGCTTCCAGGTGCCCTGCCAGTGGAGTCCTATGGACAGCACAACGTCTCTCAGCAGTGATGTGTGTGACAACATGCACAGAGTACTGCCACCGGGGAAGCTCCCGTGAGCAGTGGTGTCCAGGGACTTTACTGGGTCCTGCAGGCCTGGCGTGCCCACGTGGCTGACCGCAGTCACTCAGTCTCCAGCCCCTGGAGGTCAAGCTCATATGTTCGATCGAAGCCCCCACCAGAAAGCACTCTGTCAGCATAGACTACCTGGCAGGGCCCTTGCGCCAGGAGCCTAGAGGTCCCCTTCCAGGAACCAGACAAGGACCAGACCTCCCTTGGGAACATTCAGGGTTAGCCCTGAGCTGCACACCACTCTTGGTTTGGGCCCCTGGGGACTCATCTTACAGTTTTGTAATCTCTCTGGCACAGTCAAGAGGATGTCTTGTCCAGGCTATAGAGCCAGGTCCACGTGTTCCCCAGGGGCCAGCCTAGGGAGATCTGGCCTGCTTATTTCTTGAGCTAGATTCCTGCCCCTTTCTCTCCCAAGACCCCCAGAGATCTCCAAGCTGAGAGCCCGGGCGGGGGCTGCGGGGAGGCAGGAGCCTGTGCTCCTGGCCCGGCTCTATTACCGATTCCCTGTGTAACCCAAGACAAGTCCCCCCTCCTGTCTGCGTCAGATGATCACCCAGGCCTCTTCCATCTGGAATGTCCTCTGCTTTGTGATCAGCCTTGGCAGGCTGGAACTGAACTGGCATTGCAGAGAGCCATCACCATTTCCAGTAGTGAAGTCCTAATGCCATTTGTCCCTACACAGTGTGACTCTGCACTTAGTGGCCAGAGCCTTGTGTAACACAGAGGGAGTCTAATCGGAACCTGTTTTCCTTCTCCTTTCTAGGTGTTTAGTGACGACCTTACCAAGCCAACCATTGATAACATTGTGTCTGATCTCATTCAGATTTATACCATGGACACAGAGATCCCCTAAGGTCCTGGTCCAGGCCTGCCCAAAGAGAAGCCTGGGATGCTCAGTTGCCAGGGGATGGCGCCACCACATCGCCGTGACGGCCAGTCCCCAGAGGACTGACTGGGAGAACTGGTTTTGTGCTGCTGGAGATGGGCTGGTGAAGGCGATGACATGCTGCCAGTTTGATTCTAATGCTTTGACTGTCCCCGGCAGCCATGATCCCGACCGTGACAGGAGCTGCACCTCCAGCGGGCAGGAGTGCGCTGTGTGCGGCGGCTCTAGGGCGTCTGTGTCTGCTTTTGTCCTTTGAGAGGACACAGACTGCAGTCAAGATTTGGAGTTATTGGAAGGAAAATCAAAGAACGGATCTCACTGTACTCTTGGGGATTTTTTAAAGGCCAGATTTATAGAAAGTATGACTGTAACATAGATGAAGTTTTATTTTGTATAATAAAAGGTGATACAAATCAACAGAGACACCCTGTCTTTGCTTTGTAGCCAGTGCTGCCCTGGGGTGTTTATGAGTGCTGTCCAGACTCGATTTCCCCTCAGATACTCTGCTCTCCATATGGGACTGCCCCTTGTGTTCCTGAGATGTTTCTGGGGCAGGCTCTCCATCAGCTCTTGAGGGCGTGATGACACAGTATGTGCCCGTGACATGGCAGTGTCTTCTAAAGGAGCGCATGTGTCATCACTCCTTCACCACTGGGACATTTGCGGGGCTTGGCAGTTGTCCTGCTTGGGTGAGAGAACATAAATTTTGGAAAGGGGGGTTAGGGATTATTGTTTGGGTTCAAAAAATCCAGACCTGACCAAAATGTAAGTAGGAAGTAAAACGTCTTTAAAAACATTTTGTTTATTGATTTGGCGGGTGGTGGGGGAGAGAAAGACATTAGTTTGTCATTCCACCAACTCGTTGGTTCACTCTTCTATGTGACCTGACCAGGTATGGAACCCACAACATTGGTATGCCCAGATGACATTAACTAACCGAGCCACGTGGCCAGGGCAGAAGTAATAAATTTTTAATGTTGAGATACTGAGTCTAAATGGGAAATCTAGAAAATCTCAGAGCCGTGGCACCCCGATCCCCAACTTCCACTCAAAAGGTACTTGATGAAGGACTGCCCTTGGATGCATTCGAGAAACAGACCAACCTGGGTTCTCCCTGGGAACCCCCACTGGGCTCAATGCACACTGGTGGGACTATCCCATCAATACATGATAGCTTAGGGTCCGGGGGACTGTCCCTAGCACTTCCTTTTATTTGGGAGGCTGTTGCCAGGAGAGTGGGCTATGAACACTGGCAACCCAAGGGCACCCACCGTGGTAGGGGATGGCTAGAACACCTGGAGCCACGAGGGTGCTTTGGAGCTCTCATCCCTGGCTTGGGGCACGAGGAGGGATCACTCATGTCAAGTCAGGAAGTGGGGCTTGCTCGAGTTAACAAAGTGACTATGCTATTTATCTTCAGGGTGAGGGATCCAAGTAAATGTCCCCCTTTCCATTGTGTCTTTTTCACATCTGTACACCCAGCTTAATTGGAAGCCCTTTGAGGACAGGGTCAGCGCCCAGGTTCAGGACCCAGGGCGAGGGGCCCAGCCCGGCGGGCCTCTGAGGACAGCTTCAGTGCTCTTGTCAGTTCTTTCTGCCTTCTACTGTTTAAAAAGCACCTTGCCTCTGTCATGCCCTTCCTCCCTGCAAACTGGGCACGGGCACCACGATCTTCCATCCTCCAGACCTTGCCTGTTGTGTTGACAGGGTGCCGCCCTTGGCCGGTGCTTACCATTGATTTGAATGGAACTAAGAGATGGGCGTTTCACTTTTGAATTCTCTGTTGTGTCTGCCCCGACAAGGTCACAGGCTCCCACAGAAGCTTGCATTTCTTTGGATCTCCTCAGGTTCAGCCTCCAAAGAGGCACTTGCCCCATGCACTTGACGGGAGGTCATGTTTTCAGTTTTCACAAGGCAGAACCCCCTGCTCTAGATGGGAGGGCTCTCCAACTGTGCCTGTTCTAGTTCGTCCCCTCTCCACACCCTGCCCCAGGACGGATCAAAACCCAGTGGGGATGGTTGGAGAAAGCTCGCTAAGAATTCAATGATCATCACCACTCCCCACTGACAACCACCGTATGGAACCAGGAACGCACGGCCTGGAAAGCTCTGGGTGGTGGGTGCTAATGCAGTCTCTGTGGAGGTTTTGTGGGCCTAGGTTTCCTTTTCTGATGACCGAATACCAGGCAAGTGGCTTTCTCTTTATGAGACTCAGTTTCCCACTTTATAAATTAAGCAGGTTGGACCCAATCATCTCAGACTGTGATTGCTATTTTAAAATCCCTTGGAAAAAAGGGAGGAGAAAGCAAAGAGAATAAGAAAAACAAAACAAAAAAATCCCTTGACCTGTGCGTATACCTGTCACAGTGTCCTGGGGACTTGCTGCTTTGTGCACTGGCCTTCGGGCCTGTCATCTCTGTTTGCCACTCTGTGTTTTGCTGATGTGGCTGGGGCTGGAAGTTGCATGTTCAGTGTGTGTTGTCATTGGAAGAGAGATAAAGGGAAGGTATTGGGATGTATGTGACACTGTCTGGGAATATGTGCCGTACCAGCCCTGCTTTGTAAGGACACTTGACCATAGGACATAAATTAAAATCATTGGTACAAAGTGGCTTTTTTTCGTTGTTCATTTTGGCTTCCTGTTACCGAGGCTTTCGTAGAAAAAAAATAATGGGGATTGAGGATATACAACCTCCCGTCTCCTTTATTTTAGGTTCAAAAAGGTCAGCAATGAGAAATCAAGGTTTTCTAGAACCTGAAGCTTTCAGGAGCCTTTTAATCTAGAGCATTTTTAAAAAAAAAAAAGAACTTTAAAGAGTTTAAAAAAATATTTTATTTATTTTTAGAGAGAGGGGAAAGGAAGGAGAACGAGAGGGAGAGAGACATCAATCAGTTGCCTCTCTCATACCCCCAACCGAGTACCTGGCCAGCAATCCAGGCATGTGCCCTGACTAGGAATCGAACTGGCAACCTTTCAGTTTTCAGGCTGGCACTCAATCCACTGAACCACACCAGCCAGTGCTAGAGCACATCTTAATCACTGTAAAGTGAATAAATGGCTGAGCCTTACTCAGCATGTCAACCTGGTAGAAGGAAGAGGGCAAACCAGGTTCTGTGAGGGAGCTGGTCCATCTCTTCATTTTCAGCTGTGATGGAGTGACTGGTGTTCTCCAGAAGAGGTATTCACATCCTAGCCCCCTGAGAAAGGACCTTATTTGGAAATAACGTCTTTGCAGATGTTGTCAAGGCGAAATGATATCCTTCAGGAGTGGGGTCCTTAATGCAACAGGACTGGTGTCCTTAGAAGGAGAGAAAAGACATGCATGGAGGGAGAAGACCATGTGACAACAGGCAGGGACGAGTGATGTGGCCATGAGCCAAGGAAGGCCAAGGATTGCCGGCCACCAGCAGAAGCGGGAAGAGACAAGGAAGGTCTCTCCGCTAGGACCTTGGAGGAAGTGTGACCCTGTTTACTTCTTTATTTCAGACTTCTGGCTTCCAGAACTGTGACAGGATTAAGGTTTGTTGTCTGAAGCGCCCCCAGTTTGTGGAACTTTGTTACAGCAGCGCCAGGAAACTTCTACATGGGCCTTTCCCAGAGTACCAGTGTGCACCCTTGCTCCCAGGGTGCCATTGGGTGATGAAGATGGTGTCAGCTTTGTCAAGGGATCAGTGTTGTAGTGTTTCCTTGCCCCAAGCCATTTGGCTAAGTACCAGTTTTTCCCCATGTCACATTTGATACCGTGAATCAGTGGAAAAGAGAATCCACAGACAAGTGAACTATTCTTTTGGGGGAGCACAATATGTCTCCATAAGGTGCTATCTTGATGTGGCATTTGGCCTAATCTAGACTTGCATAGCTTTATGGTTTGAGGTGGACTTGCATATCAGTGAAGAAGCAAGGGCTCTTTGTTTGCCGTTTTTAGCTATTTGTCTTTTTGTCTTTTTTAGAAGTATAGTTTCTGGTGGTTAGGAGGGAACTGAGAAGCCATTTTTCTCCTTCCTTGGCACCCTCCCTGGAAAATGCGTCCTCTGGCACTGCCAAGTCTAAAAGGGTACGTGCAGAGTGGAGAAATAGAAATATGAGGAAATGAGATGCGGGGAGCTTAGGTGTCATCACTGCAGTAGTCATTTGCAAGTGTCAGGCCAGAGCTGACTTGGTGGCTCTGCTGGTGAAATAGGGCGGGACAGAGACCACAGATGTCCCCTCGCACAGGTGTTCAAAGACACCTGGTCAGTGAAGGAATGAATGGGATAATGACCCATGGAGCAAGTGAATGAGTAAAATAATGGGTTTTCTTTCCGCGGCTTTGGGTTAAAGAAGAAGTCTTTGATTGTAAGCCTTGGGCACTACTTGGTGGGGCTGGGGGGGTGGTTGGGAGAGGGTGGTTGCATATAGAAGGTCCAGGTGCTGTGGTAAATGGCTTGACAGTTCCTCAAAAATTTAAACATAGTGTTACCATAGGATCCCGTAATTCCAACTCTGGTTAGATACCCAAGCGGATTGAATGCAGAGACTCAAACAGATATTTCTGCACTTGTGTTCCCAGCAGCAGTGCCCACAGGAGCCAAAATGTGGAAACAACCCACGCGCTTGTTGACGGATGAACGGATTAACAAAGCGTCGTCTACCCAGGCTATAGAATGTCATTCAGTCTTAAAAAGGTAGGGAATTTTGATACATGTTTCCACATGGATGAACCTTGAGGACATTATGCTGAGTGAAATAAGCCAGTCGCCAAAGGACAAATACGATTTCATTCTGCGAGGTTTCTGGAGGAGTCAAACTCAGAAGAAAGTAGGATGGCTGGTGCCAGGGACTAGGGGATGTGGAGTGTCTAGTGGAGACAGACTTCAGTTTTGGAAGATGAAAAATTTCTGGAGATGGATGATGGGATTGGTTACACAGCAGTGTGAATGTACTTAATGCTATTGAACTGGTTAAAATGGTGAAGATGGTAACTTTTATATTGTGTATATTTTTCCACAATAAAAAGAAGAGGGAGTCTACGTGTGTGACAGGTCCTGCCATTGGGGCTGGTTTGCTGGCATTGAATTGTTGTGATCATCTCTGGCCCCTGACCCACGCCCTCCTCTTAGGACACACCAAGGGGGACATTCAGGCCAGGCCCTTCCAGGTCAAGACAGTTAGAGGACCACCACGCAAACCTCTGCCAGGAGCGCCTTTGACCCCGCAGGATGGGTGAACCCCTTCCATAAGGATTAGAAAGGCAGAAGGGGGGCTGTACGCTCAGGGGAACTCTGCCACTCCCAGGGATTGGCCTAGCTGGGCGCCCCAGACAAAGATGCCTTCCTTTCGTTCCAGATGAGAATTCACCAAATAATAAATCACACACATTACCCAGACCAGGATTGTAGGAGCCTTTCATTTTTTTTATACACAGAAATTTTGGTCTATTCTTTAATTAGGAAATTCAACTACAGACTTTAAATTATTATGCATCTGTGGTCTTCCTCATTAAGATATTTTTTTGTTCATCTTTATAACAGGCAGATAAAAATGTAAAACATTTAATAACTGAACACAGTTGACCAAGCCATTCCATATAATATAATGTTTTATAGAGAGGGGCTCTCCTGATGAGACAGGTCCCTCGGCCTGAAGACTACAGAAACCAGAGCAACGATCCGAGGTCATGGCCCCCTTTTCTGAACCACACACCCCATGGAAAGGCAACCTAGGGACTAAACCATTGACATGTACAGTAGGCAACTTTGTACAGCAGCAGCGAGGGTTTTTTAAATAGATATGGACCATGTGTTCTATCACTGTGTCTACAACAGAGAGTGAAAAGAAGCCCATGAGTGTAGCATTATGAAGCTTATCTTCTTGAATTTAAACATTTCCAATTTTATTTCTTGTTTAAGAACACACAGACCCTCAACAAATTGAGTTGCCCTTTTTGTTGTGGTTGTTTAAACAAGGACATAGGGAACAATTTACAAATGGGTAACATTCTCAGTGTGCCCTTTGGAAGAAAGGGATGGCTTTAAGTTATCTGTAGCTGGCATTTTAAGTGGGATTTTCTTTTCTAATTGAAATTCCTTTGCCCGAGATTTGACTACTCCTGCTCAGGGGTAACATGACATTCATGTTAACGGTGGAGTCCCAGCATGTTTTGGCCGCCAGCACGGATGCTCACAGATGCAGGTGGAGGTAAGACAAGACCCCGCCGGTGGGTGCCGGATGGGGGTGTGATGGGCGGACCAGCCTTGCCACCAGTCCAGCTGCTGCTCAGCTGCGGAGTATGCCCATCTGCACCTGCAGTTTCCACTCTGACCCTACGTCCCTCAGTTCTCAAGCTGACCCCCGGTGGCTCAGCCCCAGGCCCAAGCAACAGGCACATGGAGGAGCCGTGGCTGGATCCCAACTTCCTCCCTGAAAAAAGTAAGACAGATGAATTCAGATGGTAAAAGAACCTCTGCATTTTTTTTTTTTTTTGCATTTCCCTTCCTGGC
>PVJD01014471.1:0-28961 GCA_004026545.1 Mormoops blainvillei
ATGGGCTGGAATGTACAGTCTTTTCACCTAAGGTAATGGACACAGTTCCCCGCCATTCCAGTGCCAGCTGTGGGTGGAAAAACAAAGCCAGCAGGAAGAATTTAATTTTAAAGGTTGGGCCATGTGATTGGCTCATTCACAGGCAGTTTTAGCCGAGTGTTTAGTATAAGGGAAAGGGGATGAGGGTAAAAGAGGAGGCTGCTTAGCAGACGCAGTAGCCGTCTTTCAGGAAAGGGTCTCGAGGTCTTCCGCCCGCTCAGAGGAAAGTGCGACATCACCCTGCCGCTCCTGAAGTCCCGAGGGTTTAGTCGACCCCTTCCACGGTTTGACTCGAGAGTCATGTATCCAACTGGAGATGCCGGGAACTCTGACGGCTGTTGGTGAGAACATCAGAACGGGGAGGGGTCCCTTCTACAAGGGCTGTCGTTGAGAACGATGGGGACTGTCCTTTAAGCAGACTATGTCCCCTGGCTTGACTTATTTGTGTTGGTAGCCTTAAGTTTGTTTTTACACTCCCGTAATGCTTTTCGTATTCATCCCACATTAATGGCGGAAAATGATTTAGGTTTTGTATTTTATGTTTTGGCTGGAACAATTAGCCAAAAAGATCAATCAAAAGGTGTCCAAATTGGAAAGAATAAAAGAAAATTATCTATTTTAACAGACCACATAATGTTACATGTAGAAAACCCTAAAGATTCCATCCTCCCCTCAAACAAAACTGTTAAAGCTAATGAACTCAGGGCACTTGCAGGAGAGAAACACTCAGCACCATTTCCGGTGTTTTGCATCGACAATTAATATCTCGAAATGGAATTAAGAAAACAGCTCCATTTACAATAGCATCGGAAAGACTACAATACGTAGGAATAATCTCAACCGAGGAGGTGGGAGACGTGCACACTGGAAACTACCAAAGATTTCCCCAAGAAGGGAAAGAAGAAACTAATGGAAAGAGATCGTGCTCTTGGATTGAAAGATCCCCGTCTGCCTGCATGTTTAATACATTCTCTATCAAAACCCCAAGGACACTTTTGCAGAATTATAAAAATCTATTCTAGAATTCGTATGAAATTACTATGGACTTCCAAATGGCTGCAATCATTTTGAAAAAAGAAAAAAGTATTAGAGGTCTGATGCGTTCTTTAATTGCAAGCTGCTACAGAACTAAAGTAACCAAAATAGTGTGACACTGGCAATAAACTGTCTGCTCATCAAAAGACGCAATCAAATGGTTTTGACAAAGGAGCCAAGACTGTTCGATGGAGAGGGGACAGTCTTTTTGATAAATGGTGTTGAACAGCAACGTCCACATAGAAATAAAGGAAGTGAGGCATTGCTTATACCATACACAAAAATAAAGTCAAAATGGAATGCATCCAAAAGGTAAGATATAAAACTATTCAATTTCTAGAAGAAAATATAGGGGAAAGTATCATGATATTGGATTAGCGAATGATTTCTAGAATACGGCAGTAAAACAGGCAAAAAAGAAAAATTAAATAAATTGGATTTTGTTGAAATGAAAAACTTCTGTCCATCGAAGGACGCAATCAACAGAGTGAAATGTTACCTACGAAATGGAGAAAATACTTTGCAAATCATATATAGGATGAGGGGTTAATACCCGGAATATACAAAGAACTCCTACAACTCAACAATGACAACAGAACCAAATAACCTGGTTTAAAATGGGCCAAGTACTTGAATAAACGTTTTGCCAAAGAGACACACAAATGACCAAGAGGCACATGAAAAGATGCTCGATGTCAGTATAATCTGGAAAATGCGGATCAAAAAAGCTCACGGTCGAAGTTGTTGCTCCTAATGTTGGGTGTGGTTACCCCTGGTGCACAAGTTACCCCGAGAACATGGCCCTGGGTGGTCCCTTTGATTCCTCCAAAGCCCCCTCTTGCCTCTCAGCCAACTTGAGTTCTTAAAGGAATGAGGCAGGTCTGTGTATCACATGACAAATGCACGGGGACCTCGGCACCCAGAGAACATGAGGCCTCCAGTTCCATGACTGAAAAACAGTACGGACCTTCTCAGGCGTCAGTTAAGCATTGGGGTCTGATCATGGAAAGGCATCGGACCGAAAGTCACAGGCCGTCCTGAGGTCCTTCCGGTTCTTCCCTGACCCGCTGACGGGCCTGGCTGACGAGCAGCCCTTCCTTCAGGCTGCACGGGCCTCCGTCACCCAGCTGAGGTGCGTTTCCATGAGGCGCCATTTCCCAGGACACCCTGGAGACTTAGGTCTGAGCAGAAATAACCCACGGGGACCCGGAGTGGGCCGGTGGGCCGCTGAATACTCAGGCCCCTGGGCCAGGAGGTGGGGCGGGCCCTCCAAGGGGAGTGTGACTGACATGGGCCAGGGAGCCAATAAGCGACAGAACAGAGTCCAAACATGAGCTGTAGAAGGGAGGGAAACAGGGAGGAGCTCTCCGTGGCAGCTGGACCATGTGCTCTGCCTTTGGTCATCATATTTATTCTCCCTCTGCTGAGCGCAGGTGAGGACTTGTGCAAAAGCAGAACGGCTGAGGAATGCCAAGAGGGGAGCATGAAGTTGCCTAAATTCTGGACTTTGTGGGCCATTTATGTTTGCTGGTAATCAAATTGCAATTGGAAAAGAATTTTAAGTTCTTTTGTTTATAAAATTATTATTAATTTTTAGGACCTGAGACCCATTGCAGGGAGGAATATTTCTCTGGAGAGAAGCGACGTGTCCCAGACATGGGGCTCAACCCCCGGGAGGGACAGGAAGCCTGTATCGTGTGGTTAGGATTCCAAGGGCTCTACATCCAGGTTTCAGTCTTTGAAAAGATTTCGGATAATTTATTCATTCATCCATTTACTTCTTACTAATTCATCAAAAGCAACTGAGTGTTTGTTACAGGCTGGTCCCTGAGCTGGCTGCAGGGGCAGAGTAGGAAGTGAGAAGGCAAAGTTCTTTCCTTTCTGCCCCAATGGGAGCAACAGCAATGCATCAGGAAAGAAGCACGTGGTTTCGAGCGCAGCGCAGAAAGGCGCGGACGTGCCGCCGCTGGGCACGGGGCTTGCGTGTTCCCGGCACTGGCTCTGGTTGTCACTGCCGCTAATTTTGCTCTAGAGTAAAAATTACTTAATTCTTAGATTGCTGTCACTTTTTAGATCAGAATCTAAATACGAGCTGAGGAAGCCTACCAAAAAAAAAAAAAAATCTGACAGCATGGATGGAGCTGGAGAGCATCACGCTAAGTGAAATACGCCAGGCGGTGAGAGACAGACACCATATGATCTCACCTAGAAGTGGAGCCTAATCAACAAACACAAATGAGCAAAATAGAACCAGAGATTTGGAAATAAAGAATGAATGGACAGTGACCAGAGGGGAGGGGATACGGGGATAACGGGGGAAAGAAGGGGAAGGGGCGAACGAAGGAACTTGAATAGAGGACCCACGGACACAGACGATGGGGTATTGATGTGGGAGGGGTGGGGCAGGACTGAGCAGTGGGGAAAAAGGTGGGACAACTGTAACCGAACAATAAATTTTTTAAAAAGCTGAACCAATGGTTGTTCTGGGGAATCTAGAGATACCACCTAAGGCCCCCGGGGTGGAGGAGAGGGCGGGGCTGTGGCTGCAGACAGACCCCGAGGGACTCTGATTGGCTGCTCATGGCGTGTGACTCCGATGCAGAGACCGTGTCTCCCTGGGTCTCAGTTTCTTCTCCGTGAAGGAGGATGAAGATTTGCCTGCCAGGTTGTCAGTGTATGAACAATAGAATATTCACAGTGTCTGACCTAAACCTTGGGACGGCAGAGCTGCTCCAATAAGAGGCATCTGTGACTGATCGACTCCAACGGAGAATTTCCTGGGCTGATCCGGTGGACGAGGAGCTGCCAGAGGCGTTTTTCTTCTCTCTCCCTCCCCGGGGAGGCGGATCTTTCTCTGGACTGCCTTAGGTTTTCCAGGCCAGTCCACAAATGACCTGGTGACCCTGCTCATCTGTGCTCTCCACACACAGGGTGGGTGAAAAACCAGCCTCTGCTCCTGCCCAGGTGTGACTCTTAGGTCTGAGCTCTGGCTGGTGACCAACCCAAAAGCCTTGTGACACAGGCACCTGGGAAACCGTTGCTCCCTGTGAACCCTTTCCACGAGGCCAGACCCAACCTGACAGGCTCACAGGGTCCCTCGAGTCAGGTGCCCTGAAACAGGGTCTGAGGAAAGGCTGCCCGAGCTGAGCTTCTCTGTGAGGAGTACAGGGAGCTTATCAGGTCAGGCTTTTACTGGGCATTTCATTGTTTTTATCAAGGCCATGTTCATGAAATAAAGCCCAATGGCTGGACTGAGACTGACCTCCCTCTGCTGAGTTACTCCCACCAGGCTGGTCCTCTCTGCGGTGACTGTCTGCGGGGCTGGAATCCGGGAAGGGAACTCTGGTGTGACCAAGTTCGTCTCCACTGTGTGTGTCCTGCACTAAACGCCCAAACCCAGCCTGGGACGTGACGCAGAGGGGCACGGAGACAGAGTCCAGGGCCGTCAGTCCCGTGTGATGTAGAATTCATCCCATCTGACACCCAGAGGTCAGAGAGGAATCACTCACTGTATCCATGGAGCTGTGTCCCCCCACCAAAAAAAAATGTTTTTTGAATATTGAAAGTAGACTACATGGTGTAGTACCTTGTGTCCTCCAAAGTTCCTGTGTCAATTTCTTGTGTTGTCTTTGTGTCTCAATGTCGCCCCCTAGAGGGGGCCTGAACCAAAGTCAAGGCTGCACCAGAAACGCTGTTCAGGTTCCCGAGGGTGGGAGATGACCCTGAGCCCTCAGTGGAGATTGGCTCTTACCTTCAGTCTGACGGACGGGTTAGCTTGGGCTTTGTAGCTGTTGGTCCAAGGCCTCCTGACCCCATCTCAGGGCAGAATAAACCCAGTGAGAGGCCACGCGTTGTCCAGAAATTGTATCAGGAATCCAGGGTCAGGACAACTGTTTCTTCAGGGGGATGTTTTGCTTAAGAAGGGGAGCTCTGTCCCTAAGATTTCAAAGGAAAAGCTTGTTATGGGTGTCTTGAGGCTTTTACAAGAGGGCGCTGACCTGGAGGGCAGATCTCCAGAATGTCCCATGTGTCCCCCATCACAGCACTGGTGTGTTGCAGCCCAGTCATCTGTGTCCCTGTCTGTCGTCTGCTCTTGGTTTCCCCACAACACCCAGGAACCGGAGCAGCTCCACGTGGAGGCTCACCCAGGGGACCCTGTGGTTTTTCAAGAGGCCCTTGTGGGACCCTTAGCTCCTCTGAGATGGAAGCAACTACAGATTCTGGGCTCTTCTGCCCCATCCTTCACAGGAAGTTTCCTTGTTTCCTAGAACATTATGGGCTGGAGAGATGTCCTCAGGGAGCACAGGTAGGTGTCTCATGGACCAGGATGGAAAGTCATCCCCTGATTCCTTTAAGGTCAGGGTGTGCTCCCTCCTCCCCTGGTAGTAACCCTACCTGGGGTGGAGGATCCCGAGTTTCTGCCACCTCAGGTATCCTTGAGGGGAGGAGAGACACGCAGGCCTGCTGCCCAGGCCCCGGAGAGATGAGATACCACTCCCAAGGTGAGGAATGGAAAAGCCCGGGATCTTTCTCAGAAATAAGTGGTGTCAAACCCCTCACTTTTTGGAGGTCCCTGTCCTTTCTTCTAACTGTGTGAGGAATAGAGACCCAACCCTGGGACATCTTCAAGCAATTGGTGGCTTCCTCCCATACTGACACCAACGTCTTCCTGTCCATAAGAGACACACTCTGACTGCAAGCGCTATGCAGGGCGACAGGCTTCCACTGTGTGGTTTCTGTATTCATTCGCTGAGTGTTTACGAAGCATCTGTGATGTGTCAGGCCAGAGGCTGGGCCCTGAAAGCTCCACCGAGAGCTAGACATGCGTGGGCCTTGTGCTTGTTGGGTTTACCTCGTAACAGAGACAGGCTCTCAGATAAATCGTGACTCTAAGCAGCTCATTAAAATCAATAGCAGGACTGTAAGGAAAACACCCTGGGCTGTCTACAGCGTGTGTCTGAGCCCCAGCTGGTCTGGGGCTCGCAGAGCGCACTTCTGAGAAAGTGGCCTCTTGACCGAGACCCGAAGTGTGAGTGGCCCGTTCACTCCTTGAAGGAGAGAGATTGGTGGGAAAGAGCTGCCCCCAGAGGACTAGTTTTTAACGGGCGGACGCCCAGCTGGATGGAGGAAATGGTGGAGTCCAGCATGGGCAGCTTACAGAGTGAGAAGGACTGCGGACTGAGGGGTGCTGGCGATCTTTCGCCATTGTGTGGCGAAACCACACAGTGGAAGCCTGTCACCCTGCATAGCGCTTGCAGTCTAATATTTCCTAGAGCATAAAGGTGAAACATCTACATATTGGATTAGGGTGGAATCCCTATGAAATTTAACATTATTTCAACCAGCTTTTACTCTCTGGGAAACATCGGTGGGGCTCACTATCCCTTGGGCATTTCAGTTCGCGTAAACTGGCAATCCTCCCAGATGAAGGCCGAAGGGTGTTGACTGTTCATTACTGGAATGCTGAAAAAGGGTCTACGTGAATCCATTACTGAAATATATTGGCGGTCCTCGGGAATGGATGATCAGAAGGTGTGTGGATTTGGAACTGTAGGAGTCTGGGGATGGCTATCTTATTCATAGCTCTGAGGTGCTGAGCTAATCTTTATGGTTTTTTATTCAGTTTCTTTACTAACAGTACAGGATAATGACAGGGGTTTTTACTTGGGAATTTTAAGGCCCTTTTAAAAGTAATCTTGTATGATGGACTTAATTCCAGCTAGTGCCTCAAAGTATTATTAATAGTTATTTTAACAGAAGGGGCTGAGTTGATCTTGGCCAATATCTGTACTGGAAAAGGCCCAAAGTTGCATCGAAATGCCCTGCAGCAAGCATTGAACCCCAAGATTATTCTCCTCTTATGTAAGTTCCTTTAAAATCATTCTTTTCCCAATAGGCTCAAGATTTGATTTATTTTGTCATAAGCACATTTCACTTTTCTGGGAGAAGGATCTATGGGCATCACAGGTTTCGATACAATCTTTCCCTTTTAGGTGATGTGGGGCAGATTTGACCGGTAAAAGTATATGTTACCTCATAACATTCCCCATTTTGAAGGAGACGGCTTCTGATTTTTAAAAAGCCCTTGGTTAATTATGCATTTCCATCATTTTCACAGAGGCCATACTTTGAGGGATAAAGCAAGTGAGCTGGGTGTGGTTAAGAACAGATAAAGTAGCACCAGGGTCTGCCAGGGTCTTAGCAACTTTTCCCCTTTATGGTAATTTTAATTTCTCCAAAATTCGTAGTAAGGGGGAGGGAAAATGCTATCTCATAGTCCTCAAGGCAACCATATGCTTGCTCCTGTTCCTTTCCTCTTTCTAAATCTCATCTCAGTTTTTCATAACCCTGCTCAAGACGAACAGACTGCCCCACCGGAGTCCCCAGAGAAATTTATTTAGTCATCCCGTTGCTTTGCTCCCAGAAACCAGTGGGAATGTTCATTGCAATAGGTCAGGATAGCCAGGATCACATGTCCTAACGATTAAATTAAAATCCTCTGCCAATCCATCAGCGTCCCACATAAAATCTGCAAAATCTTTAGGCAGATTATTTAACTTGGCTCCAGTTCCCTAAATGTGTGTAATTGCTGGTCTCCCTCTGCAGGAGACTAGCTTTTTTCTCTGAAAGGAGCTGCTAGCATTTCCGGATTATCCTTGTCTGAATTTTTATTCTGATTCTCTTCTAGGTCAGTAGAGAGTGGTCGTGGAGAAAATACAGAGCAGATAAAGTGGGGAGAAAGAGTGGAGGAGGGGGGCACGTCTGGAGAAAGAACCTCAGAGAGCTAAGAAGACCGTGGAGGAGCTTTAGAAGGGAGACAAGCTGGGAGCTGGCAGTTGTCAGCTACGGGAGCTTCCTGTGGTTCACAGACAGCCTCTGAGAGTTCTTATTCGATTCTTTTTTTTTAAGTAAACTGATTTCTGCTCCTAAAAACTTCTAATTCCCAGTAAAGATAAGCTTCCCATTAATTTAATTTTAGACCCAGCTTTTTTAAAATTTCACATGCAAAAAAATTAATTAGATGTCAAAAGTTTCATTTTCACTATCATAAGTTTATATCCCTTCTAGTTTAATCTTTCCATTTCTATAAGCACTTGCAAGTAAAGGCTTTCTATTAATTGCATATGTGCACAAATATTAATGGGGCTGGGGAGTGGGAATTTTCATCCTTGAAGGCACAGTTAATTTTAGGGTTTGTTCTTGTTTTATTTTGATTTTTTTTTTTTCCTATCTGCAGAGTCTAAAAAAATTTCTGCGGATATTGTGTGGTGGGCTGAAGTGTGCAGGCGGTGGGTTGAGCTCCAGGAAACTGTCACCCTCTGGGTTCCACGAAACCCTCTTACACGCCTCAGTTTCTCCCCCTGGCTGCCTGGCACAGCTGTGAGGACTTGGAGCATTAAGTAATCGACCTTTGTGCGCATGCTCCCCTACTAGTCAGTTACTTAATGACCATGATGTTGAAATTTTCCATTGGCTCCCGTGCATCGTGAGAGATGCTCACTGACACCTCCCCAGCTTCTTAGTCACCTAAGAATCTCTGAGATTTCAGCTCGAGGGAAAAAGTGCTCCTTATCTTTAGTGTTGAAAGAGTTCAGGATCTCACTTAATGAGCAAAGTGTTTTGTTCAGACTCTCGGAAAGCAATTCCAGTTTTAAAAAGCCGCCCATTTTCTTTCCATTCTGATTTTTCCACCTCACCTCCAACCTGGGTTCTCTCACCCCTTCACCTTCAGCTCCACCTTGAAATTTTTTTTTTACACAACTCGAAGTCAGGCCTCCTCCTTTAAAATAGGGAGCTATGAAACTCTGAGAAAAACTCCTTCCAGCTCTCCTAATAGGAAGCAAAAAGCCGAGGGGTGTAAGGGGCCCCTGCTGGTACCTAGTACAGGTCCTGGTCTGCAAAGTGGTCCCGGGGGGTTTCTCTGGATCCTGTTGCTCTGCCCGGGCTGTGCAACCTGAGCCTTATTTTATTCTAACACACCACAGCCCGTTACTATTGTGTTAGCTGCTGGTTCATTGACTGACGCCCCCAGCAGCGTGTCAGACCACGAGGACCGGGATTTGGTCTGTTGTGTTTCACGGCCATGTCCCCCGGGCTTAGAACAGTGTCAGGCAGGCGGTGAGCACTTGTGTGCTGTTATTTCTTTATTTTAAAGATGTTACTTATTTATTTTTAGAGAGAGGAGAAAGGAAGGAGAAAGAGAGGGAGAGAAATGCCGATGTGTGGTTTGTCTCTTGTGCAACCGGGGACTAGGCCTGCAACCCAGGCTTGTGCCCTGGCTGGGCATTGAACCGGTGCCCCTTTGGTTCACAGGCAGGCACTCAATCCACTGAGCCACACCAACCAGGGCTGGAGTTTTTTGATAAAAGAGTAATAAAATTACACATGTGATAATGATTGAAAGGGTATGATTACCACCTCATGGAATTGGTATCCTGTCCTAAAGAAGAAGGGAAGCTTTTCTGTAGAGGGACATCTGTTAGGGAGTGAGCCCGGACAAACCTAGAGCCCCTGAGCGGGGCAAGAACAAGAGATGCAGGCAGCACGTGCAAAGGCCAGGAGGTGGGAAGGTTGACTGAAGTGAACGAGTTCGACCGACTCGTTCAGGTGATTAAATGAGCTAATATGCCTGAAGTGCCCAGTACACAGGGAGAGAGAGAGAAAATAAAAAGGCCAGCTGTTGTCAAATAATGACACATCCAGTGTGTGCCCGCTTGGGATCAGCAGTAACAGAGGATCAACATGCTCTCCTTCTGACCCCAAGAGCAATTCGTGACATCAAGCCTCGATTACTTGACTGGGGATCAGCGACAGACAATAAACGGCACATATGTCACGTGCACGATCTGAGGACCGTTGACCTTCAAACACGCTCCCCGTGTATCTTTCCACCCAGGAGTTTCTCATGTGCCTTTGCTCTCCCTCCCGCTGCACCCCAAGAACCCCCACAGTCCTCAGGCAACCACTCGTCCTCTGTCCTTCTCAGTAGATTAGTGTACGTTTTTGAGAATTTTATTTAAATGGAACAACATAGCATGTCCTTTTTTACCTGGCTTCTTTCATTTAGCGTAATTATTTATATAAATTAGATTCCATCTAAAGTTAATCGCTTTAAAGTGAACGATTCTGTGGCATATGCCATAGTCACCATGTTGGGCAGACACCACGTCTACCTCGAACTGAAACATTTTCACCCCCGCAAATAAAGGCCTGTACCCACGGAGGGGTCGCTCCTCCTCCCCCATCCCCTAAGGCCTGGATTACTGCTGATCTCAATTCTGTCTTCTTCACTCCCTCCTCCCCTGTTTTATGTTTCCTGTCCCGTGTCCCCTGCCAGCCCGTACATCTGGTGCTTCCGCTTGTCCCCATGACAGGAAACTTACCTGACTCTTCAAGTCATTATGCTTTCTACCAACACTTTGTTTTACCCCTCACGCCCACCCAAGTCTGGGAGAACAGTACCCTCTTCTTCCCCGCACCAGCTCCAGCGGCCCTCCAGTTAAAACGTGGGTCGGTCCCTCCCTCCTATTCTGAGACCCCTCAAAGAACCCTCCCACATGGCACCACCAGATCCTTCTGAACACAGATAAGGTCTAACATCCTCCGGACCCTCGAGCTGGATGACTTGTTAATCTTACCTGAGCCACTCCCACCTCCCCCGGGCCCCCCTGTGTGCCCACCTCTGCTCACACACAAGCACACTCAGGCCAGGGTCCCAAAGACATCAGACAAATACCCCACGGGTTACAAAACAACAGGAAAGGAGGCAGGACCTGGGGAGAGATTTATTTCCCATTTTCCAGGCCCCGGCCACAGGCTCTGCAAGGGCAGACACAAGGAGTTGGATAATAAAAACTAAAACAAAGAACGAGGACTCTGATGTCTTTCCTGAGCACCAGGTCACGGGGGGCCAGAAACCGGGCCGTCCAGTGCAGGCTGGCAGGTGACTGACGTGATGCGGACCTGCTCGTTTACTGAAGTAGCTGAGTTACTTGACAACATAGCTTTTGAAATCCCTGTGACCTTGTTCCTTGAAGATACCGTGAAAACAGATGTGGAATGAGAACAGCGATGGCGGTCAGGCCTCAGGGAAGGTGCGCCCTTCCACGCCGACCGACGTGTCTTCTCAGGTTCTGGGGCAAAGGCCGCTCCGAAACGACCTCTGGCCCCTGAAGCATCTGGGCGGTCAGGTCCTCCGCTGCTGTGGCTGCTAAGTCAGAAGAGAGGGAGAAAAAAAACCACGGAAACATTTATTTGGAGGATTGTAGCCACATTCGGAAAGAAATTGGAAAGATTTGAAATCCGTTAAGGACTGACACTGCGAGCAAGTCAACAGGGTCCACTAATTAGAGGTAGTTGATGTCCAAGTAAAAGACTCATCACGCAAATTTAAAGAAGCAAGAAAGACCACATTAAAGACCGTGTAATAGGGCAGTGAGACTGAACTCGAGTTCACCCCTGAAAGAAAAAGCTGGCGAGGGCTTATGAACAGGAGAAAAAAAAAAAAATCGTAGGCATCTGTGTTTTCTAACTGGCTTTACACAAAAGGAAAGGAAAGCTTCTCGTAAAATTATGACAAAAGGTCGTTTTTTAATTTCGGCTCTACAGCTGCCACCTGAGTTAGAAGCCTGCCTTGCGTCTGAGACTGGGACACAGGGACACAGGGACACCAGGAAGGTAAAAATTAGAGAACTGAGGCCGGGCCCTTGAGACAGGTATCCTCTAAGCCGTAACACCGGCAAGAAACTTTTAGAGAGACGAATGTCTACTTCAAAATGCAGAGAAAAGAATCTGTAATTAAAAATTTCAGTTACATGTTCAAAGAAAAGACTCTTAAAGTGGAGGTCAAAGGTCTGCAGTCAGGAAGAACCTGTTTAAAGTTTACTGACTCTGGGGAAACATTAAAGCCCCCAGGTCATAACAAAACTGTTTTCTGCACAGTGGAGGGAAACACCACCTAATCTACCTCGGCCCCGAGCCAGTTCGTATCTCCATCAGTTTCTACAATTTATAAAGAAGGACAAATTTCCAGCCCTGTAAAGCCAGGTGCAAAACAACTGGGAGTCTCCGAACAAGGCAAGGAGCCGACCTTCCAGAAGGCTGTGCTTCTGGAGTTTTCCACGGAGACATTACGTTTCTTCCCTAACGTTACGTTCCTTTTGATGCAACATCATATCCGAAGAAGAAGAGTATTCTTGATCCTAGTATATGGCCAGGGTCACTTCATTTGGTCTGATTAGTTAAACGCAGAGGAGCTGACATTCATCACACAGTTTACTCTGAGGCAGGTTTTTCTACGAGGCCCAAGATGGGAGCTTTACCAGCCTCCGGAGGTTAGGAGGCCTCACCCTCACACTTCGCCTGCGGCCTCCCTTGCTTTGGGTGACGTCTTCTTCTCCAAGAGAGACCAAAAGACCCATCAGGTCAAGCTTAGCTTCATAACAGGCGAGGTCACTATTACTTCTGTTGACATCGGTCTGATCTAGGGCATGTAAACGAAGCCTTGGCTGTGTCACCCCCATTTCCGATGATATCCTATCAGCAATGAAAATGGAGTCATACGAAACTTACGCAAATAATTTTATTGATATGAAATAAGAATAATCAAGAAGGCTTTAGAAATATTTTGGAAGAAGTCAAACAGGGAAGCACTAGTTAACTACTTGAGTGTCCTGCTGTTCATTTCCCTTGTCCACAGCGGTGTCCAGGCGTCCTCCACGCGACCTTCGGCAGAAGCACAGAGCCTGAATTCCCGCAAGCTCACCATGCGCTTCCACCAGTCATCACAGGACCACCGCTCAGCCTCCGAGGGACTCGGTGTCACCCGCGCTGTCGAGATGGCGCTCCCAGGACACACCAGAAGCGGGATCTGGCATGCAAGGCGAACTTAAGTCAACAATGATGACAACGTTCGTTCCTGTCTTTGAGCATTTATTGACTCGAAGCAAGTCTTCTATATATTTTTTTACTTTCCAACACATTTATTTAAAAAGTGCAAAAAATTACTTAGCGTTTAATAACATAGAGGAGGAGGGAGGATCACTCGTATTTCACCCGCAGCCGGATGGGCTCACTCGCAAAGGATCTGATGGCGTTGGCCGCTTCACTCCAACGATCCCCAGCATCCTTTCCGCCGACGGGGCTTATGTTGAGGGTTCTGCGGCCCCGGCCTGCAGACGCATGCCATCGAATTACGATTGGGTAGAGATCCCAGTTGTGTAGCAGGGCGAAACCATGGCATTTCATGCTCTGTGCCAGTCATGTGTCTGGCTGGGGTGGGGGACACTCTCAGAGGTTCTGTGGAGTTAAAGAGGGTGACATGGAGAGAGGGCTTGGCACCTGGGCCACACTGCCTCCTTAGGCAACTCAGTCACTCACCACCCAGAACTCTGTAGAGGTCACCAAAGGATGGTCTTCCTCTCTGCAGAAAGATTATTTTCTTTTTTGAAGTGACAATGTGTAAGAAAAAGCCTGTGTGTCCTCTCTGACCCCAGATCGCCCCAGGGGGACCCCTGATGTGTTTCCACAAACACCTGTGTAATATCACCTCAGTGGAACGCTTTGCAGCCCACATGTCTTATAACCTCATCATCAGGTGATATTTTTCTTTCATGAGCTTTTACCGACACTTTCTGGAACTTTTTCTAAATATTTTTTCTAAATATTTTGAAGTCAGTATTTTTTTACTTCAGAAAGTATTAGCTCCCACTCCTCATGTAAACATCCATGTATGTTGGGAAAAGCAGGCTTCCACCTCTGTCCACCTCCGAAGCCGAGAAAACTTTACCAAAAGTGAGAAAACATATACCTGTAGTTAAATAATTTATTAGGCCCAATGTAGTCATTGTGACCCTGGACCTAGAGAAGTTTCATCTAAAAATGTTCTGTGTTGCCCTGGCTGGTGTGGCTCAGTGGATTGAGTGCCAGCCTGAGAACCAAGGGGTTGCCCATTAGATTCTCAGTCAGGGCACATGCCTGGTTTGTGGGCCCGGTCCCCAGTAGGGGGCGCATGAGAGGCAACCGCACACTGGTGTTTCCCATTCTCCCTCCCGTCCTCTCTAAAAATAAATAAATAAATAAATCTTTTAAAAACTGAAATAAAAATAAAAATGTTCTGTGTCTAAATATGGTTTTATTTTTTAGCCTGCATATTGCACATCATGGTGAAAGGAACCTTAGAAAGTAATGATTATGGTTTTTTAAAAACCTAGAGACTGTAAGAATAAAAGAAAACTACTCCATTGGTAAAGGTCCTATATGAATGCCCACAGCCAAAACAATATTCCATGAAGAAACATCAAAAATGTTACTAAGATCTTCAACTAGACAAAGTCGATTCATTCCCCATTTATTCAACATACTTATTGAAGTCTTGGCTAGAAAATTTACATAAGAAGATGAGATAAAATAAGAGGACTCCTAATTGGAAAGAAAAAAATAAAAATTATCTTTTTTTAACAGACAACATAATCTTATATGCAAGAAAAAAAAAACCCTATAGATCGCACCCTATACACACACCAAAATAGTCAGAAATGATAAATAACGTGAAGTTGCAAGAGACAAAAATCAACACTCAACCTAGTTTCCACTTTTCGCAACAATGGCGAAGAAATCCGAAATGGAATTAAGAAAGCAGGATCCTTTACAATGCATCAGAAAGAATAGAATGCTTAGGAAAATTAAAATTTAACCAAGGAGGCGGAAGACAGATACACTGAAAATGATCAAATGTTTCTGAAAGAAACTTAAAAAAAAAAACAGGAAATAAATGTCTGTGGTTCGGAAGACCCCCTAAGCCTCTGATATTTCATAGGCTCCGCACCAAAAACTCGGTGACGCAGCAAGCTCCAAAACCCCCCGCCCCGTCTCCTTCCCTCCGCCGCTCCAGCGCCCACGGCCAGTCTGCGCCTCGGCCCCGGCCGCCACCTCCTTCGCGAGCGCCTCCTCCCACTGCAGCCTCAGCATCAGAGACCTTGGGCTGCTGGGGAGGCAATGGTTTGGATTTCTAAGGCACTTCAGAAGCTAAACTGCTAACTGAGACCGGCCTTGGGGAAAGGCCAGAGCCCGTCACACCTGGGTCACGTTTGACACCATGCACCTCGGCCTCCCTTCTGTTTTGTAACCTTTGTTTCTCCTTCTCTCCAGCTTTTGGCTGATGGTGAGGCCCCCACGCGCTCCGATGCTTCCTTCCTCCCCAACCTTACTCTCGCCCTGGGCCTCCCTCCTCCTGTTTCCGGGGCCCCGCGACGGTTCCCCTGTGGCCAGCAGTGTTTAAACCGTGCATTCCTGCCTCCCAGTAATCAATTAGACCTCAAATGTTTCTCTAGCTCCCTCTGTTTAGGGCCACGTTATTTTCTTTCCCGTACACCCACCATCCTAACCTTGATCTCTCTCTCTCTCTCTCTCTCTCTCTTTTTCTTTTTTTTTTATCATTTTTCTGTTCTATTTGTTTGCCATCTATAACAGCGCACACGCCACCATGGACTCCCCAAATCAAGTGTTTCTTCCTGGTATCAAGATCACTCTTGCGAGTCTTCAAGTCTCTTATTCTTTCTTCCAAAAACACCCTGCCTTTCAAGACTACCCCGCAAGAACAAGAATGGCTCCTTCTTTTCCCCCACCCTTTCCCCTACCTCCAGCAATTCTCTCCTTCAAAGGGGGACCCCGTGCCCTCACCCCATCCTCAATTTGGAGTCCTCAGCATCTCCTGAATACTTGCTCCCTCCCTACTGCCCACCCTCCTCTTCACCCTAAGCCAGGACTCACACCTCGACCTTTGTTTCACAGCCAGGCATAGCATGAGGAAGCAAAACCTCAAAAAAGTAAGACAGCGAAGATATTATTTGCAGAACCCGTGTCCTGCGGAAAGGGGGGAAAGCCGCTAAAAACCTGGAGGAAGGGGCTCTTCCCACTTCATACGGCAGGTTGCAACAACAGGCTATCGGGGCGGGAGACGGTCATCCGTGGTTACTAACTGGGCCCGACTGTCCCCGTGACGATGCCTGAAGTTCTATGAGCACAGTGCGGTCAGCCTCGTAAGTCCCTGCTGGGCCCCCCCTTCTTAGGGGGGGCCTCTGAGCTTCGCCACAGAGGCCAATAGGGCCCTCCGTGGGGGCGACGGACCTAAAGGCTAAAAGTCTGGAGTTGAGTCCGGCCTACCACCTACTTCACAGGGTAACCTCCGGGGAGGCCGAGCTGACACTGTGGGTGGTTTGAGGGGCAATCCCTTCCTGAGGGAAGGGTAGGAAAAGGGACCAGAGTTAAAATAGAGTCAAGAGGATACGGTTATGAAAAGCACAGGGTGCAGAAAATCCTCCCAAATGCTTCCAGACATCATCTCTTCGGTCACGGCCCCCCAGAAAGAAAGCCTGGATTCGCCCCTTCTTCGAATATTGTCAGCGTTTCCTTGGGTGGCGGGAGGATCCCTGAACCAGCCGCGCTTGGTGGCGAAAAGCCTTGAAAACTAGCCTGGCCCGTGCCTGTTCCGTCAAATGCAGATGTTTGAATCCCAGGAGGTTTTCGCCAGCCCTTTTGAGAAAGCAACGAAGCAACGGGAATGGTTAGAGGACAAGGGAAGGGCACATTATTCTACAACAGTCCTCTCCGTGAAACAAAAGAAAGCCGTGCGAGTGTCCGTGAGCCCCGGAGAGGATGTGACCCTGCATTGACTGCAGGCATCTAAAACCTTGGGCCCCCAACCCTCGTTCAGCCCTTTCCTTGCTCCTTTGAGCTCAGAAAGCTCCAGGGACACCCTGCCTCTGTCTTGTTTCATCAGGCACCCCAATGAGGGCCAGTCTTCCCGTCACTGGAGCAGGACCCTGCAAACCCTGGTCCTCACTCCGGGATTTGCAAACCCTGAGCTCCAGCCTGTGCTGCCCTTACCAACACCAGCCAGCCTGCCTCTCCCACCCCTCCCCAAGGCTGGGCTTTTGTAACGCTTTTTGAATACGCCTTCGTGTGCCTGACTCCCTTCATATTTTGAATCAGCTCCTGCCTCCTCTCTAGCCATCAGCCAGCCCGCACCATCCCCATGCCCTCCCACCCTTCTGGGCTTTCTAGACTCTCAGCCCCTCAGTACCTGCTAGTCTGCTTCTCTCTTTTGGTCTCGCTCTCTCGCCGCTCTCCCAGGGCCCCACCGCACGTTTCCCTGGGGTCGTCGAGCCCTGAACTCTGAGATACTGGGCCCCTGGGGGTAAGTACCTGCCTGTTTCTCTGGCTGCCTGTTAAGAGGCACATCCTGTTTACCTTGTCTTTCCTTCGCACACAGTCCCCACTAAGCCACTCTGGTATTTTTTTTTCTTTTTTAATGCTTTTCTATGTGATTTCTAGTTCCCATGTACAGGAGCGCGCCCTTCGCCACAGACTCTCTAAACCAAGGGCATGCGTGTGAGTCTTTAAATATCTTACTCTGTCTTTATTCTTTCTTCCAAAAAACCATCCTTGACATTCAAGATTGCACCTGTGTCTGAAAGAATGGCCCCCTCTGCTTTCCCACCCTCCTTTTCCAGCTCCGGTGCCTCTCTTCTCCGTGGGTGGGCCCCTCAATTCCACCCCACCCCCAATTTGGAGTCCGAGCCTCTTCCTGAAAACCTGTCCCACTCTCTATTCCTTCCTCATTCTCCTTATCCTAAAGCAAGATAAGTGCACATAAGGTCCCTCTTTTTACTGCTTCTCCCGACATTGCAATTTCCCCTCTGATTTTGCCCAGAGACTTACCCTTCCCCCCACCACCGGCACCTTCTGGCTTCTAACAGCCATCAGGCCTGCCGATTTCTCCAAGGTTTTGCTCTATGCTCCAGAACTCACCAGAGCTGACGAAGCCAACAGAGCCCAGATGACAGTGTCTGTTTTCCAATACTCTTAGCTTTGTGTGTGGACTCTATGTGAACCAGGCCCACGGAGTTCATGAAAACGACAATGACGGCCAGGCATGTCTCCTGGGCTGTAATGTCCCCGGAAAAATCCGAGTGATTCCAGAGCAGCGAAGGCACTGGGCACACAGGCCCAACGGCTGGGGCCTCCGCCCTGCTGCCGTTTTAAAGAGTTTTCACACCCCGCACATGGTCAAGGTTGTGTGACAGACTCTCTCTGAAAGATGTGTGCAGCTGAACTTTGATGCGTGAGGCAAAAATATATGTGGAATTAGAACCAACATATATGTTGGTGGTTAAAAGTTTTCCAGCTTTCTAGCAAGTCATTGGTTACTCAGCACGTGGGATTTCCTCAGCGTTCCCAGCAACGTTACAGCAGAGAACGGAAAGATTTGCTGTGCACCAATGTGCATTCTCCGGACGCCGTGAAGGAAATTGGAGACAAGTGTCTAAGAAGAGCACAGGTGGCCACCCGGGTGTCTCCAACTAACACCTGAGTGGATCAGGTATCCAGCCTGTTTACACGCCCCCTGCCGGTCCTGGAGACCTGGAGCCTGAAGTGTGCGTCGCCGTGCTGGGCTCATAGTGTGTGTCTACAAGACCCCGCTACGCCCTCCCTGTCTGGGAAAACCTGCTCTTGCCTTTTGCAGCTTCTGGTGGCTGTTTTAAACCTTGGCTCGTGTCCCCCCATCACGTGCACCTTCCTTCCCCTGCTCCCATGGTCACACCTGCTCCTTTCCTACTGTCCTTTAATTATCCTCTCTCTGGCTCTCTCCCTGGTTCTCTGTGGCGCTCTCTCTCCCTGTCAAAGAACACTTGAGATTACATGGCGGGACCAGCCAGAAAATCCAGAGTAGTCTTTTCATCTCACCACTGAAAACTTCACCACACAGGCGAAGTGTCTTCTACCAGGGAATGCAACGGTCACGGGTCTCAGGGATGAAACACGAGATGTCTTCAGGTGGCAATCACTGTCCCTACCACGGAATTCAAAACACTTCAAAATGCCCTATCTTGATATTGTAAAGGGCTTTAAAAACTGCCCTGCTGCAGTCCTGTGTCCTTAAATGGGGTAAATGTTGTCCCCACAGTTGGAGGTCCTCACGAACCCAACCTTGGAGGAAGGTCCCATTGCTTCGAACCGCCTTGGACATTCATGGTATCAGACAATCTGGTTCCATGGTGGTGACATTGGAATAAAAATGGGGCTGGACACGGGAGTTTTCTGGTCGGGGGAAGCTCCTAAAGGTGTGGAGTTTGCACAAGGCACATCTGTGACTCTGTAAAAAGCCAGCCCTCAAGGTCTGAAGTCATGTCTGAGGCTGGAGCTACAAGACACACTCATGTCTTCCAAGGGTTCAGTTATTATATTTTTGTAAGACAAAACTTTAGCATTTCTGATGGACAATTTGGCTGCATTTCTCATGAATGATGTTCAAATATTTCTGAAAAATTAGCGATGTGTCCGGTGAATCAGTCGCCACCGTTCTTAAAACATATGTTTTCTATTGTATACATTTCTTTATTTATACCAGACAGAATTTTTCCAGTTGAACTAGAGATGAGAGAAAATAAAAAGAGGATGGATTATAGAACAAAAGTCACCCATGGGGTTACCAGAGAGTTAAACCAGAGGGGGAAAAAGTGGGAAAAGCAAGAAAAGACTCCAGCTTGTTTCCTCTTCTCACACAGTCTTTGGAGTCTGTGTCCCGTCCTGACCCCCAGGAGTCCCTGGGGGGTGGGAGAGGTGTGCCAACCCTTCCGGAGGGCTGAGTAAAAAAGAAGAAAAGGGAGCCAAAGCAAGAACTTCTTTCGAAATTTTTTTTCACTAGCAACCGGAGCCTAGACTGGAATATTGATATTGTTAAACTGTTCACACTACCCAAAACCATGCATGAATTCGATATTTTCTGAACCCAATGGTACGTTTTAGAGAAATAGAAAATGTCATTATCAATTTATATGATATCTCAACAGACCCTGAGGAACCAGAAGAGCCTTCCAAAAGAGCAAGGTTATTGGCTTGTATTTTATGATTTCAAAACACATTACAAATCTAACATTAAAATAGAGGGTTACTGGCACAGAAACAGACACACACCGATGGAGCAGAATAACAAATGCATAGATAAACCCTTGTGTTCACGGTTGAATGATATTCAACAACCATGCCAAGTCCAAACAATGGAGAACAGATAAACTTTCACAAAAGGTGCTGAGAAAACAGGCGGTTCACATGTAAAGAGCTTTATACCACATGCAAAATTCATTCAAAATAGGTTACAGATTGAAATGGAGGACCCGAAACTGTAACACTCACACAGGACCACACGGGGGAAAGCTTCCTGACATTGGGTTTGGCATGAAATTTTCGGACATCGCGTGAAAAGCTCAGGGAACAAACCGAAATAGAAAATGTGGCTATATCCAGCTTACCGATGATCAGTCATCGAGAGAAACAGTCAAGTGAGTAGAAAAGACACCTACAGAATGAGAAAAAGTATTTCCAAACCACGAATATCTGTTAAGGGGTAAACATCTTGGGGATATAAAGAAACTCTAAAATTTAACAACAACAAAAAAGCCCAAAGTCGTTGATTACATAAGGATCAAAGGGTTGAACAGACACTTCTCTAAATAAAACATAAAAATGTGCACAACTAATAATAAAAATTCAAGTGCCTCAATATAAATGTCTGAAAAACACTGACTATATGGACATCCAAAGAAGATTGGCCCGCGACCAATGAGCACATGAAAAGAGCTCTACAAGCATCGAGGGTGTCCCACCTGCGACCCACGGGCCATGTCCTGCCCAACACAGAATCGTAAATTTACTTGAAACACCGAGGTTTTTTGTGTGATTCTGTGTTGCAGTGTTTTAAGGTGTGGTCCAAGGCAACTTTTCCTCTTCCAGTGTGGCACAGAGGCTCCAAAAGGTTGGAGGTCGCTGCATTAGTCAGAACTGAAATGCAAATAAATACTACAGGGTACCTCTGCCCACTCTCCAAATTGGCCAGAGTCCCAGATGGATAAAAGAAATCCTCATTCGCTTCTTGTATGAGCTGCTTGGAGAGTTGTTCCGGCTGTTTCTCTAACTGTTTGGCAGAGCTACCATGAAGTCCAGCAACTCCCCCACCCTTGGTATATGCCCAAGAGGAAGGAAAACATATTCCCCACCAAAACGTGTGCATAACACATTCATAATAGACAAAAAAAATGAAGAAAACCCAAGTCTCCATCAACTAATAAATGGAAGACCATATATTAGAACACTATTCAATCACATAAAAAACTGGAAAACTGTCCACGTTTACGGCACAGGTGAACCTTGGAAACTGTACGCTGAGTTAAAGAAACTAGACCCAGAGGTCATATACTACATGTGTGATTTCACGTATATGAAAAGACCAGAATAGGTAAATCCAGAGAACAGAGTGTGGATATGTGGCTGCCAGGGGTTGGCGGGCGGGGGGACTGGAAAGTGACTAACAGTGGCTTCGGAGATTCTTCGCGAGCTACGAAAATGTTCTCAGGACGGGGCAGGGATGGCTTCACTACTGTGAACACACTAAAAACTGAAATTGCACACTTAGTGTGGGTGACCTTTCTATCGCTAAAGCGGTTAACATACTTTTCAACACGGTCGCTCAGCAAGGTGGGCACATTGGTTTTCTGTTGCTGCTGTTACAGGGCGCCACAAACTGGTGAAGGAGTCTGAATGCATACTGGGTATCAGATGACATCGGCGAGTCACCAGGTTGTTCGGTGAGCGAAGGGAACGCGATGGAGCAAAGAGATTGTCACCTTCTGAAGACAAGCAGAGAGAAGAATTAAGTACAGAGCTTTCGTGAGTCTGTAATTAATCTGTAAGTGTTCCAGAAAAGGACTGATAGATTTTAAAAATTAAGAGCTATGTGGACACAGACAGATAGATGGCAAATATAACCAAAATTACAAAAAAATTCTCTCCGTGGTGGTGTATGACTCATATTCTTTCTGTTTGTAGATTTTCAATTTGGCATAACAAAAGGTTAAAAGAGCTATCCGTTCCTTATTTCTATGAGGTAAACGTGTGTGTTGTATATGACTTAGGGACACATTGCTGAGGGGCTGGAAACGCCCAATCCAGTCAGCTTTGGTCACACCATCAGGGGCTAACACGCACCTCGCATTTGATGAAATGTAGATGCTCCAAGGCCCAGAGTATCTGGTACTTTTCTTTCAGAAGATTTCTCTCTCCAGGAGAACCTGCGGGTGCCCACCTCAGACTCCTGCCCTGAGATGCGTGTTCACCCCTTCAGGTGCCCCTGCAGCACAGGTCTGCCCTCGGCTGAGCCACACTCCTTGGTTTTAGCCCAATCAGACTCATTTCAAGCTCTGACATCCAGGACTATTAGCTACTCCATGTGTGTGTGGTTTTGTCCCTATGTGTGTGGTAGTTTGCTAACAGAGCCACAGGAAATGAAGACACCCCTTCACCAGTGACCTTGCAGAGTCTCAAAGGAAGCAGGTGTCATACAAGGCACTGCTTCCCCATCACATCAGGCCCCATCCCACTCTGAACCACCGCGGGGTGATGTCAATGTACCTGAACTAGGAATTTGGAGGCTGGCAACAAGGAAAAGTAGAAATAAACCTCAGAAGAGCTACAGCCCCCAGCTAACTTACACAACCACGGTCAGAGAGTATGTCTGTGTGCAGATCTCAGGATTCAGGGGGTGACGGACCCCAAACCTGAATAAGAAAGAGTGTGTCCACATAGGGCAGGTCCAGACCACAGAGAATTTAACTTTATGGCAGGAGACTTTGGATGTAGTTCTGAAACAATGCTGAAATACCTCTTGGGTCACTAGGATGAATTAATGCCATGTTAAATAAAGACACCCAGAACTGCAGATATCAGTGTTACATAATACAGAAACCATCTGGTCATTGGCTCTGGTCCTGAGGAAATGATGTTAAAATCTAAAACCTTGGAATTTGCTAAGGGATACAACTGTTTTTGATATTCAGGGGCTCCTGGGACCTACCCTGACTTCGACCTACTATTTCTCCCTGTTTCTGCTTTTTAAATGTCTCCCTTTTTAAGGAGAAAACTGTAATCATAAGTGTAGCAATTTCCTGTTCTTTGGGTTTTGTTTTTTTTTAATGAGTCATGCTAGCAAACGTCCGAGCACAGTGGATCCTGGGAACACCAGACCAAGTGGGTCAGACGTGTCCAGTACCTGGGGACTCCAAATACTCCGCTGGTGCATAATCTGAGGGCAGTATTGCGGACAAATTTGCCCTCAGTCTGCTGTGTTTGTGCTAACTGTAAATGGTTAGGGTCAGAGTGAAGGCAGAACAGACTACCGTCGTGTTCAAAGAGACAGGGTTTTGTAGCTCAGGGCTGAGAGCTGAAAGAACAGCTGCCAGGATCCCTGTGCTGAGTCATTCTCCCGCACCACAAATGCCCTCTTTTTTGGGTAAAGCACTCCCCCCCGTATGGCATCAGGCCGGGGGAAAGCAGTGGCTCCACCCTCTGGATGCCCTGTAGCCTCCTCTGCGGATCTGCACTCCACCGAGGAATTAGCTTTCTAGGCTGGCCTGTGGAAATCTGGGTGGATTTAGGGGGTATCGGAGACTGAGCCGTGTGGCTTTGAGGTGGGTGTCATTCCCCCAGCATTTCCAGGAACCTGATCGGCACCTCCCCTACACAAGAGATCTGCTAAAACCACCCTCTCGTCTCCCAGCAGTTTCACCTTCCTGAGTCCTTGTGGCTATGCCCTGCTGAGGTCTTGGAAGTATACAGAACAGACAGTTATGTGGATCTGATGCAGGGGCCATTTGTGCCATCTTCCCCCAAGGCTGACTGTCACCTCCCTTTCATGGGAGATCCACCAGCCCCATCCCATTCTCCCAGCCCCTGGCAGCCCCACGTGGTGAGACCGGCCTCCTGGCAGGATATGAGGCAGGCTGGGTTGAGAGGCTCTAGGAGGAAGGTCATTTTTCTTTTGCGAGCCCAGCAGAGTCACAGCCCCTCAATCGCACAGCCAACTCTTGATATGCTGAATTCTGAAGACCTCACCCTAATGACTCTCTGAGATGCCTGTCTCATCCAAAAATGTGTGAGCACCCAGCAAGTGGCAACTAGACTTGGTACAGCCTGGGAAATTTGTTGAGTCACCGCAGACTCAGCACTGGAACAGACATGGCCTCTGTGTCAATCCGGTATACATCACATGCCCTTCCTGGGGACTCGCGAAGAACCTACAACTTGTAGCTTAAACACTGCCAGGGGCTTTTTCAGAGACTAAGCCTAACAGGTAGCCAACAAACACAGTCAGGCAATGGTGAACCTTGGGGACTTTGGGAATTTTGCTGACCTGCCCCCAGGCCCACTGGGGCTAGTAAAGCCAAGCCTTGGTGTACAGGGCATTCCTTCCCACACACACCCTGGAACAGAAAAGGCAGCCACAAACTGTGGATTACTTGGTAGCTTTAAATAGCTTGCCCAGGGCCAGTCACAGGCAGCATCTGACATTGGCTTGAACTAGAGTCTTTCACTACAGGCACCAGAAACGACATATAAAGGGACCAACTTCACACAACGTTAGCGTAGTTTTCAGTGAGCTTTACAAGTGGCATATCCAAAGAGACATCTAGGCAGGAACCAGACCCTCATAAGGCAAATTCCACTACGTCTAGTCAGGACCCACACAGCAGCTTGTACACTGAGCTATGGGTCAGTCCTCACATTCAGCCAGCCTGGGCATTGTGGTTCAATTACTGCTTAACATTGAGTACAGCGTCTTCACAGCCAGATTGTACTGAAACGTTTAAAACACAAAGTCAGTAGTGAACAATAAACAGCACTTACGGTTATGCAACACTGTGAATGTACTGAACGCCAATGAATTGTGCCCTTAAAAACGGTTACAGTGGCATATTTTATTGACGGGTATCTCACCTCAATAAAAGCAAAGTGAAGGAGAAACTGGCCCCATGCTCGTGGCAACGCGTTGGAAGCTTTCCACTGAATAGGGAGGACAAGATCCCCGCTAGGTTTGCGTTTGGAGCGCAGGATGCAAGTCAGGGAGTTTGAGAAGGCAAGCTCTAAATCCCAAGCTCTAGATTTAGTATAGTCAGAAACACTGAAGTAAATAACTGAAGGAAGTGACTGTAAATGCGTGGAATTGTCCCTTCCGGGCTCAAGGGAGGAGTCTGTGGCCAGGGCTGCGCGCGGAGGGGCTTCTGAACGCCAGCAACACACCGTCTCCTGACCTGGGGGGTCACCCAGGTGTTAACTGGATGACATACTGTTCATTCATGGGCATGTGGTATGAATTTTCTCGTGCTTTCTAAGTAAACTGGCTTTTGAAATAACATTTGTGGCATCATTTCACAGCCGTTTTGGCTTTCCATAGAATTACCTTATCTTTAATTTCAATATCCCTTTTACCAGGATATAGTGACCCATTGCAAATAAATGACACTTTTGCTTTTTCTAATTCATAAAGTTTTTATTAAGATTATATTGTTTTTTCAAACAATTAAAATACCGGTAATTATGTGTATTTTAAAATGCAATACTTCGTATTTTCAGAGCAATGAGTTAGTCCCTATAAAAATTAAAATGATGGTCTCCTTATTACTGGTGCACATGTTGTCTTTTGAAAAGTGTATTACACTTTTAGCTGTGTAATGGCCTTTGACTTTTAGGATGTCCAGATCGTTTTCCAGAGACACTCAATGATCCCGCCCTTAACAGATGTGACAGTCCTCACAGTCAGCCAGCCAGGGTGTCAGCCCCATCCATGAATAAACCAAAGCAATCAAGAGTCAAGTACAGTACAACAAGAATGCCCACATAAACCGTCTAAGGGACGGTCCTGGAGCCCCCTGCATAGGAAATCGAGACTGCATCACTCGGTCTCACAGAACTCTCGCTGTGCTAGGCTCCCCCACCAAGTACAAAAGTCATAGCAAATCTACCCAACACACAGAAACAAACACAGAGGCAATCAAAATTTGGAGACAAATAAAAATTCCCCAAATGAAAAGACAGGATAAATTTTCAGAAAAAAGAGCTAACCGAAATGGAGGCCAAAGGTTTAACAAATAGAGAGTTCAAAATAATGTTTCTGAGGATGCCCACAATGCTTAGTGAGAACTTCAACAAAAAGACAGAAAACATTGAAAAAAGTCATAGAAACCATAAAAAGAACCAGCCAGAAGGAAGAATACATTATCGAAAATGAAAACGACACAAGAAGGAACAAACAGTAGGTTGAAGGAAGAAGAGGACTGAATCAGCCGTGTGAATACAAGGGGGCAGAAAGCACCCAGAGGGACAAAACTAAAAAATAATTTTAAAAAGTAAGAAAACTTAAAGGACCTTTAGGACACCGTGAAGTATAACAACATCCGCATCATAGGAGTGCCAGAAAAAGAAGAGAGCAAGGGATCAAGGAAATAATTTTAAAAATAATGCCCGACAATCTTTCTAACATGATGAAGACAAAAAACACACACAAGTCCAGAAAACAACAGAGACCCACATCATGACACATCATCTGAAAATGATAAAGGTTAAAGACAAAAAGAGAATCTTCAAAGCAGCAAGAGAAGGACACTTAGTTATCTACGAGGGAGCTCCCGTAAGACTGTCAGCTACTTACTCCACAGAAATATTTTAGGGCACACAGGATTGGCATGACATTTCAAAGCAATGAAAAGCAAAGTCCTACGAGGACTACTTTTGAGCCAGCAAGGGTGTCATTTAAAATTCAAGGAGAAATAAAGAGCTTTCAAGATGAGAAAAAGCTAAAGGACTTTGTTACACCAAACCAATATTACCCAAAATATTCAAGTTGTCCCTACCTAACGGCTCAGTTCATGCAAAAAGGTTGCAAGTTCTATTCTAGGTCAGGGCACACACCCAGCTTGAGGGTTCGGTCCCTAAATGGGGTCTGTACAGCAGGCAGCTGATCAATATTTTTCTCTCACATTGATGTTTCTCTCTTTCTCTCTCTCCTTTCGTCTTTCTCTAAAATCAGTCAATATATCATGTGGTAAAAAAAATTCTTTTAAATAAATGTTAAAGAGCATTTTTAAGAGGCAGAAAAAGGAAACAAAACAAATAACATAGTTAAAAAAATAAAACGGCAAAAGTGCCCGCCTCTTAAGAATCACTATAAATGTAAAAGGCTTAAAGGCCCCAGTGTAAAGACATAACATAGCTAAATGGATCAGTGAAGAAGACACACGTATCTGCTGTCTCTGACAGACCCCCCAACTCAGAAGGAAAGATACACACAGACTAAAATTAAAGGGATGGTCTTTGTCAGGTGGCCCACTTGGTTGGACCGTTGTTCTGTAGGCCAAAAGGTCCGAAGTCCCATCCCAGGTCGGGGCACACAGTTAGGGTATCCGTTCAAGCCTCAACTGCGGCACATACGACAGGCACCCAATCAATATTTTCCTCTCGCATCAGTGTTTCTCTCTCTCTCTTTCTTTCTCTCAGTTTCGATCGATCTAAAATCAATAAACATCTTCTTAAGTGAAAAATCTAAAAAATTAAAGACATATAAAAATACATTTCATGCAAATAGGATTTTTAAAGAACGCCAGTACCAATAGCTACATTGGAAAAATTAGACTATAAAAAAAGGCTATAGTAAGAGACAAGAAGGACATGACATAAAAATCAAAGGAGAAATCCAACAAGGGGATATAACACTGGAGACTATCTGGGCACCCAACATAGGAGCACCTAAATACACAACTCAAATCCTGATGGACAGAAACAGGGTGATCAACGGGAACGCAGGAATGATTGGGAATTTGCCATCAATGGATAGATCTTGCAGATGGAAAATCAAGAACAGTAGCCTTCAATGACACACCAGATCAGACAGATTTACTTGATATCTTTAGAACATTTCACATCCAAGCGGTGGAAACTATATCCTTTTCAAGTACACAAGAAACATTTTTTTAGGACAGACCACATGCTGTGCCAAGGAACAAGTCTCCATAAATTCAAGAGGATGACATCAGATCAAGCACCTGACCTAACAGATAAATGGTGGTGCGAGGAGACTTTCCTTGGGATGTTCAATACACAATACGATAAACGGGAGACGTACCGTAGACCAGTCCGTGCGCACCCTGTGTTATCTTACTAAGCCATGTCACCTCGGCTCACTCCATTTCAAAAACTTAAATGAGTGCATCAATAAATCAAGGTTCAGGAACACAAATGATGGTTCCTCAAACATTTACATATATTTTCCAACGAAATGATCTGTTTTTTAGAGTTATGGTGTCAATTGTACATTTGGCAACCTGAAGCACCTTCACGGCTTCCGTGACACTGTCCCTAGAGATTCAGGCTCCTAAGAGCAAAAACCTTGAATGGAGTGAAAATAGACTGGTTGTGTTTCTAGAAGGTCTAAGGTTGGAAATACATTTCTCAAGGTAACTGAGCAGAAAAAGGGCTGTTGTAAATGTTCTCTCTGAAACATTTACTAGGAGGCCAACTGAGCAAAATGAGAACAGCTATAAATGGTGGCGGTGAGTCATTTTCAGAAAAAAAATTTTCCACGCAGTCAGCTGAATAATAAGTTTGAGTATGTGTGAGCATTCAAACACCAAAAGGGGAGTGACAAAGAAGAAGTTTGGGTTTTGGGTCTTCTACTGATGTTGCAAAGTATCTCACAAGCCAGCTTGAGAACAGTGTTCTCTGGCTTCTTGAAAATATCCAGTGTCAACCAGACAAAGTCAGAGCAGCAACGGGCCTTAGCAACGGGCCTGGGCAACGGACCTTGGCAACGTGGCTCACACACATTGGTCCAGGCATCCTGTGGAGGAGGAGCTTGTCCAGCCCGGCTATAAAAGAGGCACACCGGCTCTCCGGTGACGGCGTCCCTTCCAGCACGAGCCGTGGAAACAAGTGTTATATCAGCTGTTTACTTACTTACTTACTTACTTACTTACTTACTTACTTACTTACTTACTTACTTCCTT